>JAVHLU010000200.1:0-78195 GCA_036785755.1 Colletotrichum ledebouriae | reverse complement strand
TAGAGAGACTTCTTCCTATATAGTATATATATATATATATATATATATATAGATAGTTCAATATATAGATACCTATATACATACTCCTTCGTTATAGACTTCGTCCTATATATCCTTCTTTATGACGACCCTCCCCTTGAGCGCTTGCAGCCATCGCGACAGACTGCATGCACTAGCTAGACGTCACTCCTCGATGTTGCACCTTATGTGGTTCTCTGCTTCTTTTTTTTTTTTTTTTTAATAAACTGGCGCAAGAGTGGAGTATGAGAAATGTCTTCATGTGTTGCCTATGCAGTTCAATTCCAAGCCCTCAAAGTGCAAGTACGAGTCTTCATCCCGCGCCGAGTTTCTCGGCTGCCGTTAATTAAAGTTAAACTTCCCGAGATGGCAGGCGCCTTCCTTAGCTATAGGAGGTAGTATATATATAGCAGGAACTAACAGGTCGGAGATTCCGTTTTAGGAGATAACTATAGAAGGTCTATATTAGGTATATTTAGCCTAGCTTAGTATTAGAGTAGAACTTAGGAGAATTAACCCTGCTTATATACTACTAGATCTACCCTAACTAAGAGGTATATTCTAGCTCCTACTCTAAGGTATAATTAAAAATCTATTAAGTTTTATATTATATAGGTATTTAGGAGGCTAAGGACCCTTATTATAATATTCTTAAGCTATTATAACTTAGTAATAAGCTATTATAAGCATTACTATAGCGTTATCTATATAGATCTTTAATAATATCCTATCCTTATATAACCTTATTTACTTACTCCTTATTATTAATAACTAATTATATAAGCCTATAGGTATTAATAGGAACTAATACTAAGCTTAGATTATTATTATAAGACGTTTTATATTAAAACTAATAACTCTAGAGAGGTCTAACTCTATTAGCTACCTAATTAATATTAAGGAAATTAATATTATAGATAACTAATATAAACTAACTACGCTATAGATTAGTATTTTAATTATAACTAGCTTATTTATAATAACTAGAGAATAATCTAATATATTTATAAATAGATAATTATTCTTATCCTATAAATTTCTAGATACCTATAGGGGGTATTTAACTTTACTTATATACCCCTATTAGAGTTCTAGATAACTATTTAACCCTAATACTAGTATAGATAAGCTAATAGTATAGCTAGAGGATTACTATCTTAAGAATAGCTTAGCTAGAGTAGATTAACTAATAATAGAGAACTTAACTAATATATTATTTATAACTCCCCCTAATAATAAGCGTTCTAATAAGATAGCTAATATTACTCTTCCTATATTAACTTATAATATATTTAATAGATCTATAGCTATATTAAGATAGCTAATATAACTAAAGTAGGATTTTAAGAAAGTTAGATATAAACCTAGAAGGCTTCCTATCTCTTAAGTCCTTAGAACAATTAATATATAATATAAAGGAGTAATAGTAATATACCTTAATAATATCCTATATCTAGTTAATATTATTAATAAAGCCTCTAATAATATTACTAATTATTCTAATTTAGTTATTATTAAGAGCTTATTAAAAGAACGATTCCTATCCTAGGTAGTAGACCTAAAGACTAATAGTAATAATATTAATATAATAAAATAGAAAGATAATAAGGCTTTACTAGCCTACTATAACTAAGCCCTATCCCTTCTATACTAAGCTAGTTATAAGGATATAAGTAACTAAGTAACCCTTATAAGACCTAAGGAGACCGTTCTAATAGGTATTATTTACTAATTCGTATAAGGACTAAAGGATACTAACCTTTATTAATAGGTATTAAGTATATTAGTAATAGTATTAAGTAGCTTAAAATCTACCTACTATATTATCTAAGATATCTACTAGATATTAGAAGAACGAGAAGCTAAAGAACGATATAAAGCTAAGTAACTCTATTCTTAGATTTTAAAAGACTTAGTAGCCTAATAGAACCCTAGCTAGGGCGTAGATTAGATTTTAGCCTAATAGCTAGCTTATATATATTTAAATTATCTAATATAAGCTAACTATAGTAGTTATTATTCCGTATATCTAGTTATAATAGTTCTATACTTATACTTCTTACCTTATAACCCTCTAGTAGTTCCTACTTATAAATATAATAGATATTAATCGCACTCGTGTAGTAGGAATTATAGGTAAAGCTATTAATAGCTACTTAATAGTAGTTAGTAATAAGGATATAATAATCCTAGACCCCCTCCCTATAACTTATATAATAACGCTAATTACTCTTAGAACTAGTAATAACCCTACTAGCCCTAGAACTATAGAGCTTATTAAAGAGGATATAATATAGGAATTAACTTTAGCTAAAAAGATAATAATCTCCCTAAATCACTAGATTAAACGAAGTCTACTAACTTATATATAAATAGTTTAAAATTATTATAAGATAGGGAAGTTTATTATATTACTTATAGCTAGATTAGATATTAATATCCTAATTACTTAGAACTACCCCCGAGGCGCTTATTATAAGGAACAATAGCGGGTATAGGATGCAGAGCCAACGCTATTAGCAAAACATCGGCGAATTAGCGGCGAATATGCACCCCCTTAAGAAAACTCTGCAAGCTAGAGACTTAGAAGGTTAAGTAATAGTCTAATATAACTACATATACCTACGTTTTAGTATTCTAGCCTTTCCTAGTATAAGCCTATAGCTATACTCTTATAACTCTATTACTTCTACCTTAATTCGAGAAACTAGCGCTAATTAGAATATCTAAAACGAACTAGTAATAGTATACCGACGTATTAGTAATAGATAAATTAGTAACGGAGTTTAATTATAATAAACTCCGGGCTAGTTATATAGAATATAACTAATAAGGCCTTAGCTAATATAATATAAGTTACTTGCTAAGCCCTAAGATATAGGGAACGTAGTGTGGACGCTATACTAGGGGGTTAGATAATCCTAGTAATAATATAGCAGGAGAGGCTACCCCGAGGGGGTAGGCTAGGTCTTAGGTAACGCTAGAACTAGTAGAGTAACTTTTACTTAGCGAATAAATAGTAAGTAGTAGCTAATAAGGCACCCTGCTTAAGACCCCCTACGAAGCTAGTATCTTAGGTATCCTTACCTAAGTAATAAGATTACTATAGAGATAGTAAGAAAGCCTTATAAAATAGATATATCTATAGTAGTAGAGATATAAGGAATAAACTACTACCTTACTATAGGAGCTTACTAACTATCTAGCGATAAGGTAGCTATAGAGAGAATATAAGAAACCCCCTATATATAATTATTATATTATAAGTAAGGACTTTACTATAAACTAGGTTAGTAACTAGATCTAAGTAGTTAAAAATAGATACTAACTACGTGCTAGTAGTATATTAGAGTAGTAGATTTAATAAGCGCTTATAAAAATAAGCTTATCCCTATAGACCTAGTAGTAATACTATAGGGCTAGGCTAGAGGGAGACCTAGCCTAGGCTAACTTTATAACGTTTATTTACTAATAATATATTAATCTAGAGCTTTAAGAGTAGAGGTATTATAAGAAGCTAGATATAATAAGGTAGAAGGAGACGTAGTTATTAATATAGTTCTTTACTAAATAGTTAGTAATATACTAGAACTTAGGTATAGTTAGTATAGAAGATAGTAAGGCTAAGGCTTATATACTATACTTCTAACTAGCCCCCTTTCTATATAAGGAGCTTAAGCGTTAGAAGGTTAAGATATAGAGATTAAGAGATATTACTATAGAAGTAGAACGCTTATAAGAGATATATTACTAACGAGGTAGCGAGGCCCTACGGAGCGAAAGTAAGAAGTAGTATATAGGCGAGGAGTATATACTAAGGGTACCCCTTATAATAAGGGCGAGCTAAAAGGCGGGCTAGTAGGGCTCTAGTTATAAGATTACGCGAGGTTCTTAAAGCCTAATACCTTATTAATTAGCTAGCGCTACGCAGGGATCTAACTAGAGCTAGCCTATATTTAGCCCTAGCGCATAACCTACGATATCTAACCCCTTAGTATACTTTAGCTATAAGAAGAAGGGATATAAGAGGGTAGACTACCCGGATAAATAATAGAGCGTAAATAAAACGCTAGTAAGATACTAAGCGTTTATTAATAAGGTAAGGGTTAATATAATCTAATTAATAAGGGAGGTAGAGGACCTCGACTTATTAGAAAAAGAGTAAGCTAGGGGATTATACTAATAACCCCTATACTTATATTAAAACTAGATACTTTTCTAAAGGGAGATATTATAAAAGGATAAGTAATCGTTCTCTAGAATATTACTAAATAAGAAGTAGTAGTAGATATAAACTCCTATTTATAAGTTAATATTATTAGTAGTTAACTAGTAAAGTCCTTATAACTATAACCCGTAGTAGCGCGCGCCCCTATATTAGAAGGGTTTAATAGGTCCTCTATAATAGGCTAAAATATATACTAGTTAATATTCTTCCTTATTAACTCGAGGGGATAATTAAAAAAAATATAGTAACTATTCGCTAAGGCTCCCTGCCCTAAAGGGGTAGGGGACCTCCTCCTATTATAATACTCTATAAGTAAGGAGGGTATTATAATTAATACCTAGATAAATACCTAGGGATATAAACGCCTTAATATTACTAAGCTATTAGTATTTATATAAGAAATTATAGAGAATAGCTAGAAGGCTTATATTATATATGTTTTAGGGAATATCGCCCCCTATAAGCTACTAATAGAGGCCCTAGGCGAAGAGGACGCCTTAGAGGGCAAAGTAGAATTACTACTAGAGCTACTTAATAAATAAGCGATATTTAATAAGTAGTTAGTAAAGGAATACCTAGCCCTAGAGGGTATAGAATATACTATTAACTTAGTTAAAGGGAAGAAACCTCTATATAGGCCTATCTACCCGCTAAATAAATACTAGCTAGAGGAGCTCTACTAATATATTACTAATAACTAAGTAATAGGGTAGATTTAACCCTTAATAAGCGAGGTAAGCGCCCCTATTCTCTTTATACCTAAAAAGGACGGATCCTTATGCCTTTATATAGATTATTAAGGCCTTAATAAGGTAATACTAAAGAACTAATATCTACTTCCCCTTATTAGTAAGCTATTAGATAGGCTTTAGGGAGTAAAATAGATCTTAAAGATCGACCTTTAAGATATATACTACTATATCTATATTAAGCTAGAAGACCGCTAGAAGATAGCTTTTAGGACTTATTATAAGTACTTTAAATATACTATTATACTATTTAGACTTATAAACGCCCTAGCAACGTTCTAGGCGTATATTTATTAAGTACTTGCTAAGCTACTAGATACCTATTATATTACTTATATAGATAATATTATAATCTACTCCGAGATAAGAGAGTAGTATATAGAGGACCTTTACTAAGTGCTCTATAGGCTTTACTAGTAGGCGCTATATACTAAGCTTAGTAAGTATAGGTTCTACTAATAATAAGTAGAGTTCCTAGGGTATATTATTATACTTAAAGGTATATTAATAGACTAAACCCGTATCTGAGCTATTACTAAATAGAAGCCGCCTAAGACCTACTAGGAGATCTAAGTCTTCCTAGGATTCTATAACTTCTACTATAGGTTTATTATAAGCTATTTAGGTATTATAGCCCTTATAATATCCCTACTAAAGGGTAGCGAGAATAGTAAGAAGGGAAGCGAATTTTACTAGCTAGAAGAGGCCTAATAGGCCTTTAAATAGCTCTAAGCTGCCTTCTACTTAGTAACTATTCTCTAATATTAGGACCTAACCTATAAAATAAGGGTTAAAACGGATACTTCTATAAAAGCTATATCTAGTATCCTATTATAGTATATTAATAGCTAGTAGCGACTAGTCGCTTATTATTTATAGAAGCTTAGTAATACTAAGTAGTATTAGGGAGTAAGCTAATAGGAGCTTCTTACTATAGTTAAAAGCCTAGACTACTAGGCTTACTACCTTTAAGGTATATTAAAAAAGTTTATAGTCCTAATAGACTACTAGGTACTAAAGGGAGTTATTAGTAGATTAGCGCGGGACCTTTAGGGAAGGCTTACTAGATAGGTATATAAACTCTTAGTATTTAACTTTAACCTAGAGTATAGGTTAGGGGTTATAAACCTAATAAATAAGCTATCTAAGAGGCCGGACTATATAGAGGGGGAGGTAAAATATAATAATATACTCCTAACCCTAGTAAGGAAGCTAGGGTTTATTAGTAACCTACTAGTAGACCTCTAGATAAGTATTACTACTTTATAAAGTAATATAGAGACCTTAAGAGTATTTATTAATACTATAAAGGCTAGTATAAAATAACGCCCCTTCTAGATAGATAGCTCTAGGGGTAGAGATGCCTTAGTCTCTAGTTAGTATAGCGCTCTATAGTATACTAATATTACTATAACTATAATAGCTATAATAACTTAACGCTAAAGAGTAAGGGAAGATATAGAGAACGCTTAGCGAGAGGTTACTAACCTAGAGGACTTACTTAGAGCTAGGGTTACTATAGCGTAGTAGTATATCCTACGCTAAGTTATAAGGGAGCTTATAATAAGCGAAACAGCGTATAGTTAGTAACCCTCTAAAGTAATAGAAAGTCTTATCTATAGACTATAGGCTAATAACTTATACTACTAGACCTAATTAGAGAGGGCATGCGGACTAGCTAGTAATTATAGGGGCTATATAATTAATAGCTATAAAACCTTATTCTATAAGGGAAGGTTAGAGATACCCTAGGAGAGGTCCCTAAGACTTAAAATCCTTTGCTAATACCACGATAACTATAGGGCGGGTTATATAGGGGTAAATAAGACTACTAAGTTAATCTTAAGGAAGTTCTACTAGCTAAACTTAGCTATAGATATATATAATTACGTTACGGGGTGCTATATATATTAAGGGATCTAGGTTCCGAGGTATAAGCCCTATAGAAAGTTATACCTGCTACCCCTACTAGCGTACCTATTTTAGGAAATTAGTATAGACTTTATTACTAGATTACTACTAAGCTATTAGTATAAAGGCAGGGAGTATAACGTAGTTCTTATTATTATATACTAGATAACTAAGTTTGCTATATTTATCCTAATAATAAAGCAGCTAATAGCTACTAAGCTAGCGCGGATTATTTATAAATAGGTTAAGTACTATTTTAATACCCTAGAGGGTATTATTAGTAACTAAGATAAGCTCCTTACTAGCTAATTTTAAGAGGAATTTATAAGAGAGAGGGCTATTAAGCGCTACCTCTCTACTATATATTACCCCTAGACTAATAGGTAGTCTAAAAGGATATACTAGATATTAGAGAAGTACCTATAAGTATATACTAGCGACTCGCTATAAGAATAGGCTATCTAGCTACCCGAGGCTAAGTTTATATATAATAATAATCGCTATAGTACTACTAGCTATTTGCTAATAGAGGCCCTATATAGCTACTACCTACGTTATATAGAATATATAACCCCTGCGAATAGGGTTATAATATAGGGTATAAGGGAGTAAATTAAATATATCTTAAAGCTTCGCAAGAGGGCCTAGGAATAGTAGTAAAAGGCTACTAAGGCGTAAGCTAAGTATTATAACGCGAGGTATAAGGAATAGACCTATTATTAGGAATAAGTCGTTAGGCTATTAATAAAGAACTTCCGGTTTAAGAATAAAAAACTAGCGCCTAGGTTTATATAGGTAGCTATTATAAAACTAATTAGTATATAAGCTTATAGAGTTTATTTACTACTATAGTACTAAAGGATATATAATATATTCTTAGTTACCTTACTAGAACTATAGGATAATTACTAAGTAAGTAGTAAAGGCTTACCTATATACCTAGAGCTCGAGGATAAGCTAGAGGAATAGGAGGTTAAAGAGATCGTTATATAGCAAGGCGTTAGTAATAATACGTAGTACTTAGTTAAATAAGTAGGATAGCTTATAGAATATAATATATAGGAACCTATAGAGAACTTAGCGAATATATAAGAGGTAGTTTATAAGTTTAATAGATAATATAGGAGGGCTTATAAGAAGTAGGATAATTAGTTACTAAAACTACTATAATAGGTTAGTAATTATAAACTATAAGACTATAAAATAAATCTAAGTTAGAAGTAAAATATTAATTAAATTAAGTAGCGAATTATCGCTAAGGCTATAGTAAAAAGGGGTATTATCCTATAAAAGGGGAAAAAGAGCTAACTATCTAATTAGTTATTAACTTCTTAGGATAGCTATAGGGGCGACTACTACGACTACTATAACTACGAGTAGTACTACTACGACTACTATAACAACTAGTTGCTAAACTAGTACTATTAGTATTACTACTATCGCTACCTATAGGCTAACTACTAGCTAACTCGCTACTAGCGCTACTACTTAACTTACTACTAGAACTATTACTATTAGAGATAGTAATAGTAACCTTAGCTCTCTTAGTCTTCTTTACTAACTCTTTGCTACTACTTTAGCTATACTTAGTAGGGGTACTAAGGTAGGAGGCTTAGGAGATAGGGCGAGCACTAGCAATAGTAATAAAGCAGGAGGGGATATTATTAGTAGTATACTTAGTAAGATTTTCCTAGAGCTCCTTATAAAACCTAGGGAAAAAGGTAATATTACGCTCGCAGGTGCGCATAGGGACTAGCTTTATTAAAGGGTCGTTAAGTAGGTAGTTAATCTTATTATAGAAGTAGTTAATAGGATTATTATTATAAATATACGCTAGCTAGGCGGCGTTTAGGCGCTAAAGAATATTAACGCTATTATAAAGGGTACCGACCTAAAACCTAGTAATTAGTAGGATATAATTAGCGAGGAAATAGCGAGTAATAGCCTATATAGACTAGAATATTAAGCGTGAGGTACTTATAGATAGAGGCAAGCTCCTAGAGCTAAAGCTACTCTATATTATAGCTACTACTACTAGTAGTAGGATTATAAATAAGCTTAGTAATATGCTTCTACGCTATTAAATAGTTACTAAGTATAGCTAGAATATAGTAATAATAAAGAGGGGTTAGGATATTATTACGCTACTAGATCTAGATCTAGTAGAATATATTCTAAGTTATCTAAGCTACGCCCTAAAGCTCCTAAGGGACCTAGAAAACGTTAATATATAGCGACTTATTAGCGAATTAGTAGAGACTTATAGTAGCGTATTTTTTCTTATCGAAGTTATAATAGATATACTTCTATATATACTCGCTATATATATAGCAAAGGTAAATAATATCTTAATATATTTTATAAAAATAGCTAAGGTAAGGATAGCTATTATTAGTATTACTAGTAAGATCGCTAGAAAGGATCTAAGGGTTATAGAGGTATTTTATAAGAACTACGCCTATATATATAATATAAGATATTATAGAGAGCTATTAGCGAGATACTAGAGAGGGATATAAGCGAGGTTAGAGGAGAAAAGGGAAATAACTTAATAATTATAATAAAGGCTTATAAAATAGGCACTAAAATAGGAGAGGTAGCTAAACTAAAAAAGATTATAAAGAGGAGAAATTCTAACTAGGTTAGAGACCTTAAAAAGAAGACGCCCTTTTATATTTTAAGTCGCTAGGTAATAAGGTAAAATAATTACTAGTTATATACTACTAAATAGTTATATAACTATTAGTAACTAATTAAAAAACAATAGTAATAATTAAAATTTAAAAACGCTTATAACGCGCTAGGAAAACGAAAATATATTATTCGCTATAACTACTTAGATCCGGTATAGAGGGCGAGAGTAAATAATATAATAAAGGTATAGAAAGGCCGCCCTATAGTTAGTAACGATATCTATAATAATATAGAGCTATATTACCCTACTAGTACGCCTTAGGGACTAAGGCTTTAGAGGGGGGGGTAATTATAAGGAATAATAGCAGGTATAGGATATAGAGCTAACGCTATTAGTAAAACATTAGCGAATTAGCAGCGAATATGCACCCCCTTAAGAAAACTCTATAAGCTAGAGACTTAGAAGGTTAAGCAATAGTCTAATATAACTACGTATACCTACGTTTTAGTATTCTAGCCTTTCCTAGTATAGGCCTATAGCTATACTCTTACACTTATTACTATAGGAATAAGCTATTATAAAGGCTTTAATATTCCCCTATAACTATAGTTTTATAAGAGGTATTCGACTACTAAGGGGCGTTATAGATATTTATTCTATATAATTATACTTCTTTTATAAGTTTAGTAGTAAGAATATACCTATTATAACCCTAGATAACTCTACTTATAACCTATAGGACTATATTAATATTATAGTTAGAGGATACTACTATAAATTTATACTACTAGAGGATATAGTAGACCTAGTAACTCTATTAACTAACTAAGAGGTATCTTATGCTTAGGAAGAGGTTAAGGCTTTAGGTATTATAGATCTATCCGACTAGGTAATATTAGTTCTAAGAATTATATATAATAAATCTCTAAAGCTAGATAAGAGAGTATTAAGGATTAATATAATAATAGCTTAAGCTAGCTTATCTAATTCTTAGAAGAAATAGATAGAAATAATATTATAATAACTAGCTAGCTATATCTAATAAGTTATAAAAGTAACTAAACTAGCTAGGGGAAAGGCTATATAATAGACTAAAGTTATAAGAATTCCTAGGTCTAATTCGCAGGAGTGCGTTAAGATTAGTAATATTATAAACGCTAAGATAGAGGACCCCGACCCTATTAAAAAACAGAAGCTACCCTAATAAACCGGATTAACTACTATAATAGCCTATAATAGAAAGCCCCCTATTAATATTTAATAGTTAGCTATAGATATTTAGTTTGAGATTTTACTAGTTAACCTAATATAACTTAGTCCTAAGTTTTTAAAGATATTATAGTCCCTATCTTAGCGGGTAGTTATATATAAGCCTAGTTATATAAGAGGAAAAGAGAAGGCTATTACTAATTCTAATATAGCTATTATAGTAATAACTAAGAAATCTAATATTATAAAGATAACTAATGATCTACGAGTAAATATTTAGCTATTTTTAAAGAACTATGAAGCAACCCGCCCGTTCTAATTAGAATATACCCTATTAATACCTACCTCTTATCGCTATTTACTAATAAGAGCGGCATAAGCTAACTAAGGTTCTAAGATAAATATTATCTCTCCTAGACTTATTAAGGAATATAAGCTTACTTAATATCCGCTTGCTAGTATTAGTTTTAAGGGATTAAGTATAGGAGCTACTAGTAGTTCTATATATAATATAACCTACTTCGTAGCTATTAAGGTAGTAACCTATAGTATTAAGCGCGAAATCTAGGCGTATATTTATCTAGGAGACTCTAATTAATCCGTCCTATTGCTTTTAGGTATACCTTAGTTATATAATATACGAGTAATTATAAACCCTTAGGCTAGTAGAATATAGATTAGCAACGCCTGCTATAGGGAACTAGTTATCTAGATCTTAAGCCCCTAAATATAAATATTAACGGAGTAGAAGCTAATTCTTACCCCTATAACTAATAATACTAACTTAATAGGGTAGGATAGACTCCTAAATATTATAAAAGAGGTTAATTCTAAGTCTAATAATTTTACTAATATTATAGATATTTTAAGTAAGTCTAATTCGGATTTAGAAAACTAAGATATTAATATTAACCTAGGTAAGTCTTTAAAATATAACTAACTAACTTAGTATCCTTAACCTTATTAGACTTAGAATATAAATCTAGAAGTTTATTATTATTAGTTAGCGAGGTAGTAACTAATTTTAGACTCGGATTTATATATATATAAGATACTAACGCAGCCTAGTTAATATAACACGCCCCTTAACTAATAAAGCCTGAGAGTATCTAAGAAAAGTATTAATTATTTTAGGTATTAAGTTCTATAATTAAGAAGTTAGATATTAGTAAGGTATTACTATAACTTACTAAGGCTCCCCCTTAATACTCTACTAAGCTATTGAAGATTATATTCCTAACTAAATAATATATTAAGCGACGCCTAATTAACTATATAACTCCTATAATAGAAGTTAATAAGTAATAGGATAGAGAACTAATATAATTAGGCCCTAATATACTAATAGGCGTAGTAAATAAGATTAAATAAGTAATTTTTACTTATTATATCCTATTCTCTAGTTTCCTAGATAACTTCCCTACTACTAACTTATATAAGTATATCCCTTAACTAAACGAAGGGGCTAAGCTATAGAACTTAAGTTAGAGGAAGTATTAGAACCCTATTAAAAAATACTAAATAGATTAGTTAGTCTAGGAAGGATAGGATATAAGCTTATATAAATTAATAGTAATAGCTAATAGTATAGCATTAGAATAGGGCGTATAACCTATCTTAGCATAGAAGAATAATAACCCTTAGGGTAAATACCGCTTTATAATTAATTATTAGAATATTAATAAGCAGATTCTAACCTCGCTAATCCTATTACTCTGCGAAATCTATAGGAACCTATTAGATCCTTAGATTAGGTCTTATTTATCTTAGGACTTAAAATACGCTTACTAGTCTATCCCTATTTATCCGGACTATAGATATATTTATATATTTAATATACTAGAATACTTATAACTATAGCTAACTAGAATATAATAAGGCGCAAAGGTATTAGCTTATTAGATAACTAAATTTAAAAGGATCTTCTTAGGTCCTATTCTAGAACTAAAGGCTAAACTATCCTTATTAGTCCTAATAGAAGTTAGTAGAATAGCCCCTATAGATATCTATTTTAACGATATTTTCACGAAGTTCTATTACTAGGATAATAAGTAGATATTTATAAGATAATACCTATTACCTCGATTTATATAAGTATAGGTCTAACTATTAAGAAAGAAGATTAGCCTAGGAATAAGATCGGTTATTACTATAAGTTAGGTATATAAAGCTAGAGGTGCTATATTTATTAAGCCTAACTATATTACTAAGATCTAGGAATAGCTAGTACCTACTAACTAGACTAGCGTAAGGGTATTTATTACTATAATAGGGCCTTATAGATAATAGATAAAGAACTATGCTAAAGTTACTCGCCCTTTATATTAGCTAACTAGTACTATTCTATAGAAATAGGGATCCTCGGAAGCCCTATCCTTCTAACTAATAAAAGAACTTATAATAAGGGTAATTAAATTATATAGCTTAGATATTAGCTAACTAGGATAGTTATATTTAGACGTATTAAAGTACGCAGGCGGTTATATAATCTTATAGAATTAGATAGCTAGGTAAGTCCTAATCCTATATAACTCATTTCTACTTATAAAAACCTAGTATAACTATAGAACCTATAAGTATAAACTACTAGCTATTATAAAATTCTATTAATAATACTCCTATTTTCTTTAAATAGAGAAGCTATTAACTATTTATACTAACTATAAACCCCTTACTTAGTTTTTAATATTAGCCTATTATAACGGGATTTATACGCGCTAGGTATTAGAGCTAAGGATATTAAATATTAAGATCGAGTATATCTAGGGATAATAGAACGCCGCTACTAACGCCCTATCTAGGACGATCTTCCTATCCTATAATTATAATAATAATAACTTATAAGTATTTAGATATAAGAAAGAAGATAGTTCCTAGGTATAGAAGGATAGAGCTAGGAGCTATAAAGAACTACTAAAACTCGCTATTAAAAATAAGCTAAATTAAGAATAATTAAATAAAGTAATAGAGTCCTTACTTATATATCGCAAGGGAATAGGTACTAGAGAGGGGAAATTAAATAACCCTATTATAGCGCTAATAAGGTAACTAGCGACTGCTAAAGCAGGATTATTAGAACTTATAGTTAGACGTAGTTATTAGTTAGACGATTAAGATATAACCTTAAGTCCAGGCGCCTATATAGCCTAAGGTAATAATAATATAAAAAAGTAGTAGGACGACCTATAGTATAGCGATATCTATAAATTCCTATTAGGTAAACGCAAGGTTAATAACTACTAAACTCGATACTTAGCGAATTAGTACTAGACGTACTTAATCTCAGATAGAACTCTATATAACCTATACTAGGGTATTTAATACTAATACCTCGTATATTTAGAAGTTGCTAATATATATAAGGAAGCTTATAATAAGGCTAGCTATTATAAGCTAAACGTGACGTGCTAACGGCTAGTAAGTAAGGTTTTCTAGCTAGAGATATTAACTAATATTATTAACTATATAAATAGCTATTAGCCTTATGCTAGTATAGGACCGCGAAAACCACTATATCTAGACTAAATAGTATTAATATTAGAGCCTTTATAAGTTATTAGGATTAACTATTTAGGCGCGCTACTAAAATTAGCGAGGAGCTATATATACCTACTAATCTAGATCGACTATTTAAGCTAATTCTATTAGGGTTAACCTATGAAAATAGCTAAAGCTAGGGAAGCAATCCCTTAGTTAGAAGTATAGATAGACTCTATTAATATATCGCCTTAAGTTATCTACTTAGATACTAGAGGAGTATTTATATCTATTAAGTTTAAAACTATAATAAGAGCCTATTAAACTAAAGTTATACTAGCCCTAGCTAAGTCTTATAAATTAATAGGGATAATTAAAACCTATATCTAATTAGTAGTTAACCTTATTATAAAGCGGACTCTAAGCGGGAAATTCCCTCTAGAGGACTAAGATCTATATTATATAGAAGTACTTAGGGATATTAATAGATAGTAGATACTAATTATAAAATACTTACCTATAGAGATCCTAATAGGACGAGAGATAATAGGTTTAGTTATTAAACTATGAGTTTATAATAATATTCCCTAACTAGAGGTCCTAGCTAATATAGTAGTTACTTATATAGCTAGAATAAATTATAAGAGAAGAGTAGTAATAAGTATATAAGACGCACGGAACGCTACTCGATTAGCTAAGTATAAATAACAATAGATAATCCTATTTAAATATAGTAATCTAGTTATACTAGCTTAAGATAAAAAGCCCTTAAAATTTAAGCCTTATTAGAGGGGTCTATTTACTATTTAATATTAAGTTAGTTAAGTTATATACTAGTTAGAGTAACTAGATAGAGCTACTATACCTTATAATAGATATTAGGACTAGTTAAAAGTATTTTCCCTATAAAAGGGATACCTATAATTAAATACTAAGTTAATACTATTATTCTTATAGCTATTAAGGCGCTAGCGAACTAGAACTTAGAGACCTTAAGGTTAAATAGGTTATACCTTCCTTATAAAAACTCCTTCTATAGGAGGTATTTTTACCTAATTCGCTTAAGGGGCCCCTTTATTTATTTATTAAGGGATTTAGAGTATAAAAGGGAATTTTCCTATTTAGGATAACTAATTAAATTCATTTCTCCTATAATAATTTTCTCCTTTTACTATCCTACCTATTCTCTCTCTTTAATATCCCTTATTTTATAGTATAATAATGCTATATTAACCCTTAATATAGTAATTCCTAGTAACGCACGAGATCCTAAACCTTTATATATTCATTTTATTTAGAACACGCGCTTATAATTAATAGTTATAAATCTCTTAATTATATTAAGGGTAACCCGACTGCTCTTAAATAATCCTATTAATATATTAATAAGTATAAGTAATAACTCTTCTAGTAGAGCTAATATCTTTAAAGACGATCCCTACCTTATATATCGCTATTTTTTAATATTAATAGGTACTACTAGAAAGTAAATAGAACGAAATTATCCTAGTACTAGAGCGCGAGGGTCTAAGAACTATAGCTAGTAAATAGAGCGACGCGTTATATAGAAGAATAATAATAGCCTAACTCTATATATATAAGGTAACTTAGTTAATAACGAATTCTCTATACTAGATAATAACCCCGATTTAAATAAGGAACCCGCTAAGAATATACTAGAATAAGCTTATAAAGCTATAAGGGCTATATTAATCTAATTAACTAATCTTATTTATTCTAGAGAAATAGCGGAATATATCTTTACTAAAGGTATAAAAATCGATCTTAAATCCTAGGTAGAGAAGCCTATCTTAAAAACTACTATTAGGATTTCTAGTAACTTAAACTATTAAAAGGTCAGAGGATTAATCCCCTATAGTAGAGAACTAATTAACAAAACTATATTATAGGTATTTATAGTGCGTATTATTACTTTTAATAACTAATAGGACTACCTATTTAGGGGTTAGAAAGACTTAAGAGATACTCTAGGTATAATAGCTATAGTTATATATTACCTTTAGGAAGATATCCCTATTACTAATTTAGCTATCTTAGGCGTCTATACTATAAAACTCCGTTATATTAGATACTAGAGCCCGTATACTAGAACTAAAAGTACCTTTATTTATTCTCTAGCCCTTAAGAAGAATATTATAAAGCTAAAGATAATAAACCTTAGTTAAGTTCCTAAAGAAACTATAGTAGAGGTACTAGCTCCTCCTATTATTAATCCCCTAACTTAACTATAGTTAATAAGCCTAGTAGAGAGATCGCTAGTAATAAGCTTACTATACCTTATAAGCCTAAGGGTAATAACTACCTATAACTTTAGTATAATCCGAGCGTTAGATAGCTAGGAGTAGCTTCTAGTCTAATTATAGTAATTAACGAGGATATAGGTTTACTAGCTAGTAAGTTAATATTTCCTAGTCTAGTACCTAGGTATAGATCTAGATTTAGCTAGTTTAACTTCCCTATATATAATTAATCCTTCTAATTAGGAACTAAGTTTACTATACTACCTAATACTAAGGATCTAGCTATTCCTCTAAAGATTTTTAAGCTACCTAATAAGCTTATAAGTAGGAGTATTAATATTAATATTACTAAATCTCTAAAAGCTATTAACTAGGTTATAAACTATAGTTATTTAGATAGGGATACTAATTTTATAGCCTTATTATTAGTATTTAAGTTAATTAAAACTCTATCTAGTAGTCTTAGATCGGAGAGAATCCCTATTAAATTTAAATTAACCTACTATAGAGCTAATAATCCTAGGCTACTTAATAATAGTAATCTCCTATACTAGCCTAAAGTTAAACCTAGAGTAGGAATAATAAGATTAATATAAGATTTCTTACTTAAGTCTATAAGTAGTTCTAATTATAATAGATCTATTATATCTATTACTAGATCTAAGGAAGGATATACTAAGAAAGAGAGAGCTAAAATCTAATAAAAAGCTAATAAAGTAATTAGTTTAGCTCCTATTAAGTACTAAACTAGGATTAAATTTTATTAGATATAAGAAGTAATACTAGAATATAGAATAAACTATATATTAGGAAAACGCAAGTTTATTAAAAACTAGGTTAGATAGCTAGAGGAGATTAAGGCTATAAGAACTACTTTATTATCTTCTATATTTACTACCTTATATAAATATAAGTTAGTAACTAGTAGAGGCTCTATATTAAAGTAATTAAAACTCTTTTAATTAACTAATTATATACTAGTATAGTATAAGGGGATAGGGAACTAAAATAAGTATAGGTTCTATTAGGGATTAGTAATAGGTTTAAAATAGGATTTAGAATAGCTTTAGGTAATTAAAACTAGTTTATCTACTTTTTCTTATTAATACTATTAGGGGTAATAGATTTATAGTTAGATATATATATATAATAGGAACTAATAGGTTAGAGATTCCGTTTTAGGAGATAACTATAGAAGGTCTATATTAGGCATATTTAGCCTAGCTTAGTATTAGAGCAGAACTTAGGAGAATTAACCCCGCTTACATACTACTAGATCCGCCCTAACTGAGAGGCACATTCTGGTGGATCGTGCCTTCCTCTCTGGACGGGAAGTGCGGCGCCACTACGATAACCCCGCTCGACAGGTGCACCGCACGGGCATTGGCCCACTTCCCGCAGAAGTGGGTCAACGCCCTCGACACCCCTGTCGCCCGGCCGCTCTGGTTTACACAAGTTTCACACTCGGGACTCACAGACGGATCTAAACCCTTCACCACCAAACCGGGTTTGAGGTGAACAGTAGCAAAAAAGGAAAAAAGACAAAAACAAAAAAAAAACTTCTTGGTCTTGCTGGACGTTGAAGACGGATCGACATACTACTCCCATTACTCCTGAGTTGTCTCCTAGCTCCCCCGCGGGACCTCCGAGACGCCGACCACGGCAAAGGCCCCACGACAAGACGCGGCAAGCCTTCAGACAACAGAGCGAAAACGCGTCAAAGCATTCAGAAGTACCACTTATCTGCCTTTCTAGTGAGTGAGACAAATATTACTGGTCCGAATGGGCAACTGACTCTTGTTTTCTAGTCGCAATCCGATCCGCGCAATGGCTTCCCAGGACATCGACACCGGCACCGCCACCGGCTCCAACCGGCTCCCCACCCTTCCCCGCGAGGAGACTCCCGGAAAGTACTTCAATTGGGTCAACAGAAATGTTCTTGGTCTGCTTGGCTCCTGGTCTGGAAAGGCCCTGGATGCAGCCAACCCTCGTGTTGTAGAGAAGAAGCAAGAGTTCATCCAGTGGCTCAACTTCCTTGAGCAGTGTAAGCAAGCCTACCCCGACGAGCTTCCCAAGGAGCTGCTTTCCGTCGACTCTGCCATCGCACGTCTCCGAGGCGGCCTCAAAATCGTTTGTGACGATGAACACGTCTCTCGCCAGCGCTACTTCTCCGACGACGAGAAGCAGCGCGCTCGGGCAGTCTTTGATTGGGTCGAGCACGCCGACGCTCAGCCGGCTGTGTCCCCCGCTACTAGCAATAGCGACACCGCAGTCGCAGTCGCAGCCACCGTCGTCGCCAGCACCGGCAACACCGGCACTCAGCGCCAGCCTCGCGCTTCAGGCACCACTCCCACCAGCATCCGCTACCCACCCCCCGATCATCCCATCTGGGGTGTCGAGGGCATCATGCACGGTGTTGCTCTGAGTGGCCGTAACGGCAAGACTCCGTGCATCGACGACCGCTACAAGGACAAGAAGCGCGACGCTGCAGTCTTTGGGCACAACGGTCTCATAGTCGGCGACTGGTTCCCTACTCAGATCAAGGCTCTTTTCTGTGGCGCTCACGGCAGCTCAGAGGGTGGGATCTACGGTCGCAAGGATACTGGCGCTTACTCGGTCATCGTGACTAGCACTTACGGAGACGTGGACGAGGACGACGGCGATGTCCTGTACTACTCGGGATCGCGTGCCCTTGAGAACAAGGACCCTCGACAGTGCCTCCCCCGCTCCACCGGCACCACTGCCCTTCATGTCTCGTTCCAGAACGGTACAGTCATCCGAGTCCTTCGCAAGGGTGACAAGTCGAAGCGCTCGATGAACTCCATCCTTGTGCCTCACTGCGGCCTTCGCTACGATGGTCTCTACCGCGTCAGATGGTGCGGCATCAAGAGAAACCCGAACAATGGACTCTTCGAGCAGTTCAAGCTTGTCCGCGAGCCAGGCCAGACCCCTCTGTCCGAGTTGGTCAACATCCCCAGCATCGCCCAGCGCAACGACTTTGACAAGATCGGAGAGTACTTCTAGCCAGAGGATAAGGCCACGCGCTGAAGAACAGGATTTCAAGAGTGTTTTGCCGGAGTTAAACAAGGCTGGAGTTAAACAAGAACCGGGGATGGTTCTCGGGATCGGAGGAGATACCACAGTTTTGCTTTTTTTGGCCCTTCTTTGCATTTACTGCCAGTCACTGGGTTCAACTTTCTGGGATCAGGTTTCTGGGTTCAAGGTTGGAGGACTTTGGCTTTGGGAATTCCGCAAGGAGGACATGGGCCTGTATTTTGCAAGAGAACAAATGACATTGGTCTGATACCGTACTGGACTTCCGTTACTCAACGTCCTAGGGTAGTGGAGTCTGTCTCGCCTTTTCGCGGAAGGAACGACAGGCACAACTGCTCCTTCCCGACGTAGAATCAGGCTGGCGAACAAGAGCTGATAAAATATCTCATTGAGAGACAAGCGAATCGGGGGCTGAAGATAAGAGAAGCCCAGCCGTCATCCTGGCCGACCTTGGTTGGTGGATGGCTCACAGCCTTTGTGTTTGTGCCTAGCAATCGCAGGGATGCAGAACGTCACGTAGTCCCCGTCTTCATAATCGCAGCCTTACGCATGGGCACACCTCTCTCCGCCTCTCCAACTCTTTCCGGTAAGTGGATTCGAACGGAACGAAGTTTTGGGGCACAGCCTTCTCTTACCGCCGGAGATTGGGACGCGGCTGTAAGAGACATGGCTTCCATTGGATATCATTTGGTATCCACGGACGTGATCGCTCCTCTTGTCAGCATTTGCGAGTATCCCTTTGCAGTCGCCCTGCATGCAAACTGAACGGGTGAAGAGCCCGACGGCTGTACTTCGCCGCAGCCTGCATTCAAGTAGCGGTGCTATTCTTGATCGTCTTTCTCGAACACTGATAAGGTCTTGACGCGTGTGGCGAGCGAAAATATCCTGACCTCAATTCTGCTCGAACTGTCACGGCGCGGAAGGGATACCTGTCGGTAAAGGGCTTTTAAAAGCTTGAAGGAAAGATGCCGCGCATCGACCCCGGATAACTTAACATTGTTTTCTCTTCAAACGTACAAACGCGGCAAGTTTGCCTAGCCTGGTGGTTTTCGGGATGAACCAGGGGCTGAGAGCTGAGGCTACAGTAGCTGACATGGATGGGTTCGTGGGCCGGCCCAGGCTATCTAATTTTACCACAACCACAGCCGACCTTGCATTTGGACACAGGAATCTTCGTATGTAAGTCACAGGTGGTAAGAGAAGGGCTTGAATATTGAAATGCACTCTCCTCCCAAGGTCCGGGATTTGCACCCCTCTATTCTTCTTGCTCCATCTCTGCATCAACGAAGATGGTGTCGTCTCAGGAACCAGTTGAGCTTAAAAGGCACCAAGATGCTTACCGAGATGCCAGAGTTTGAGGAATCGGATCTTCCAACTCGCGTTTCGTATCATCACCTCGAGCCAGCGCCGATTCGCCGAAGATCACTTCCACCTAGCTCGAGAACAACGCTTGAGCAGCCTCTTATCATCGAAGAGACTCCCTACCATCGACCAGAGCCCATCGACCCAGGTGTCGGTGACCTCGAACATGAATATGAAATGAGGTGCGAAGACGGCTACGTGGCAACAGTCCAGACGTACTACAGCCCTGGACTCGACGGCGACGCGAAGGCCGACCCCCTCGACTCCCCTCTGAATCCAAAGCCCATTACTCGTACCAATCTGAAGAGATACTTCAATGGCTGGCTGGTGCACATCCTGGCGGTAGCCTCGACTGCCCTCATCATCTGGATCAGCACGGAGCGCTGGTTCTGGTTTCCCGGAAGACGGCCCCTGGGATGGCATCAGCGCCGACATCGTAGGGAACGTCTTGCGGTTCGCCGCCAAGACACACGAGTTTCTCGTGGTTGCGTCGCTCTCCTCCATCGCCATCGCCATGTTCCGTCGGCGGCTGGTAGGCGGAGGTGTGAGGTTGGGTCTTCTGACAGGCGGCTACAGGGTCGGGGACGTGAACTACCTCATCTCGTCGCCTTTCCGACATCAAGGACTCGACAGCACGATGCCCTGGGAGATGATGCTCGTCGCCTACCTCGTTTTTGCAACGGTCATGTCCACCGTGGAGGGTTTGTACTACGCCGCCTGCCCAGTCGGGGGCTACTCCGAGATATGGAACTGGGCTCAGACCTTTGACTCGGCTGACTTGAAGAACAATCTCACCTTCAACTACCCGTCAACCGAGTTACGTCGAGACCTCGTGTTCACACAGCCCGACACCACGTCCGAGGCGGACAACCACACAACGCTTCTCACGACCCCGTCGCACTTTTTGATGACGAGTATCGGCCTTTTCCAAAAGTACATCGACAACTACCACATCGGCGACGTGTCCAGCGGCGCTCGCTACGAACTCAAGGCGAAGATCCAGGACCCGGAAAACTCCTCCGTCGCGCGCCCCATCTACCAGCCGGTCGTTTAATCGAAGTGCAGGGTCTACAACAAGATCGACGTTTTGACATCGGGAGCCGACATGTACTATCCCACCGAGTATCTGAACTGCTTCGGCGACGCAGAGTGCCAGAAGCTGAACGAGAACCCGCCCGCGCTCAGCTCCACTTGGTGGAAAAACGAGAGAAGGACAGAGGTCCAGATCGCGAACGACTTCTACCCCCACGACAACCTCAGCTCGGTCGTCCTCACGGCCGGGCAAGTTCCAGATCTGCGGAATGGTATCCGCGGCCAAGACATCGTTTACACGTGCAGCTTTCTGGCCAGCTGGGTCGCCTCCGACTTTTCCATCGATCCCAAGGTCAGCGAGGTCTTGGTCTCGAGCCTCAATAACGAAGATCGCATGCGCGAGGTTTTCAGGAAGCAACTGTTGGAGAACGGCAACGTCATCCGGTTCAGCGATAGTTGGTTCCAGCATCTCAATCCCAACTTCAACACCACAACCCGCAGAAGCCCGCCCCCAATTCCCCGCTCCAGCTTGTGAAGCTGTTCACCGAGCACGCGGCTACCGACTTCAAGCTGGGTAGCACCATCAACGAGATCAACAGTCGCGATACCGGTCTGGCGGAGCTGTTCTTGGCCAAGATAGTCGGTGTGTTTCTCACGGATGGCATCGCTCGCGCGGGTTCGCAGGAAGGGACCTATATCAAGGTCGACAAGACAGACGCGGAAATAGACCTGATCAATCTGAACGCGCGCAGCATGGCCCCACCAACGGAAGTATGTCGATAGCCCACATCGACGACACCCACAGCCTCGTGACGCTGGGCAAGTCTTCGTTCGCGAGCAAGCCTCCACTGGATGAGATATACAAAGATGTGCAACTCAGCGTGTTGGAAATCGACTTTGACGTCCAGAGGTACGGGTACGGCACCGGCCGGCCACGCAAGACGTTGACCTCTGCGCTGGTCATGATGTACATCTACCGTGCGACGGTGGTCGTCTACGCCGCGACCGTGGGCTTTGCGCATCTTGTGGAGCTGACGGGCCAGGGGAGACGGCTGCGTGTGTTGAGTGTGATTCCGTGGTCGGATCTCCAGGATCTCATGATTCTCGCACTCAAAACCCCCCCTCCGAAAGATCCTGACCTTGTCGACGCGGTTGCTGAGTCATGCTTGCTAATCGCCATGTACTAGATGACTAAAAATTATGAAGTGTTTGTTCGGCAGATTAGTTGGATATTGTGAAGCTAACCTGAACTACCTTTTGCCAGCCTATGGCCACTATACTGCGCCCAGAGCAAGTTTAGCACCGAACTTCTGCTCCAGGCCAAACCTGAAGCCCGTCACTTGCAATCTGGCGTTGAGGACACATTCGAATCACGCCCTCGCCAGGACCAATTTGCCACAAGTAGATCCAGATTTCAGTGTGAGAGACTAGGAAGCATCAGCTGTCGGTAAATGTGTGTACAGTGTGTTTCAGAATGGGTCTAGAAAAGTCCTAACGAGAAACATAACTCCTAATTACTTACTCTATACATTAAGAAGCCTTGACCTCGACTTCTTCGGCGGTGCGCTTGGAGAGCGACTCGATCCAGCGGCGAGGGATGGACGTAAAGCCGACGTTGACGTCGCGGGACCCGATCGTAGGGCAGTCGGGGGAAGGGTTCGGGTTCGAGTTGCAACAGTCGCAGCTGCCGGCGCTGGCAACGCTGACGGAGGCGAGGGCGACAGCCAAGGTGGAGAAGACCTGTCGAGTCGTGTTAGTGATCTCAAGCCCCAACTTTTCGGATGGTGGAAGAGGTGTTCGGCATACCTTCATTTTTGCAGTTGTGTTGCTGGGACTGTGGAGTTTGTGTGTTTGGCTTTTCGGCTTGGGAGTTTGGCTTGATTTTCTGCTACTCTGCTGGTTTGAACTCTGACCTTCAGACCCTTTTATAATGGTTGATGCAACTGGATATCCTATCTCGCTTCATCCTCGGCGAGCTGAGATCGTCCTCAGACAGCTGGAGTATACGTAAGTAAGCGAACCAAGCCGCCAAGCATATGCTATTGGTCTCGTCTTGGATCACTACTAACATTGAGTAAGATGGTAGCTCTCACGTTTATCTTTCATTCGGGTTGATTGGCTCAATTGAGAAGATTGGAAAAAGGTCAGGCGAGCGTGCTTACATTCGATGCAAGGAGAGTTACTTAGTATTTCAGTTTCGAGCCTCGGAGGACTTGGCAGCTGCAAATCGAGACATATTGATCTTGGCGAGCTCTGGAAGTTCAACTCAACTTGCCAAGTACTGTCCACGTGTTGAAATGAAGGCGAAACTTCGGACTTGTCTTTTTCTGTCGGGCGTAAAGATGATTCTGAACGACTCTGGTCTCGATGGGAAGGCTTGGCGGATCTTTCCAGCATGCAACTCGCCCTCATCACATAATTGACAGTCTCCAAATATTCTCCTACCAGGTCGCTAATTTAGTCTTCATCGAGCACACAGAGTTGGTATGTTTGTCGCTGGCCTCTACAGCACTCGATTGTAGACTCTTTCCGCCATTTGTTGTCCCCTCTACCATATGGCTGGCCCGCAGTCAAGCTGGACTCTCGTCCACAAGCTGGGCCCCATCCCACCGGCCACACTATCAATCGCCGTGGCCTTTGTTTCATTGTCCAAGAAATGCCGACACCCCAAGATGACATTTTTCTTCATTGCATCGCTCGCGGTGGTCGCGTGTCTCGAAGGTCACAGCTTCTCCTCAAGCTACAGCATCAACGAGACTTTCATTAGGTTCCTGTTGATATTCGTCTCGCATCAGTCACACCTGTTTTGTGTCCTTCCTCAATCCGAATTAGAGGAGGAACGACAAAAATGGCGCAAGTCGAGTAACGCTGCTATTCATGAGCCCGTCTCAACCCGTCGAGATTGGGTGTTTGCCTACAAGATGCTTTTCAATCCACTTTACTATGGAACAAGGTGGGAGGTTCCGAAGCGGGCTGCAAGACTCGACCAGCCACCTGTGGCAGTCTCGACTCCCATGAGGGCGGCGAAGAAGCCTTCGGCTTTCGATCCAGTCGCTGCAAAATGGACCTTCGTCTCTAGGAGGGGGTTCGTTCTGCTCTGCAGATACCTTGCGCTCTGTATCTACCACGACCCTCTCTTTACACACTACCTTTCCGACGGCAAGGCAGTAGCCCGCCACGACTATTCCCCCTCCAACCCGTCTTTCTTTGCAAGTCTGCTTCCGTGTCTACTGTTCGGATTCTGCGACCAAGGAAACGTGACCCACGCCGTCGCCGTCAGAGCATCTCTGCTTCGTTTTCGCTGGGTCCTGCGGAAGGTTGTCCGGGACTACCTCACCCTGTCCTCACATCACGACGTCCTCGCCATCGCAGCCGTGGCAGCAGGGCTCGACAGACCCGACGACTGGCCGCCTTTCTACGGGGATGTTCGGCAGGCCTACACCGTCAGGCGGTTCTGGTCTCGCTTCTGGCACCGGCTTGTCTACCGCCCCTTTTCTGGCCATATCCGACTGTGGTTGATACGTGCGGGGGTGCGAGAGCACGTCCGGGGAGCATCGTGGAGGTACCTCAATAACGCGCTCGTGTTCGTCCTGTCGGGAGTCATGCACGAACTTGTCATGTGGATACTGTCTCGCGATACGTGCTCCCGGTGTGGGTGTCGGAATACTTTCTGGTGGTGGACTGTGCAAGTTGCAGGCATGGCGGTCGAGAACGGTGCGCAGGTTATCGCTAAGAGCCTGGTTCTATGGGGAAGCGGTACGGCCGTCAGAAACGCCGTGGAAATTGGGGTTGGATATGTTTGGGTCGCGGTTTGGCTGGCATGGGTCACGGAACGATATGATTTTCCCCTGGTATACTGCACATCTGCTACGTGGGTCATGAATTGATCGTGACTGCTCTTGGGAAATACCAACTCGGGTTTGCTGATGGGAGTTTTAAAATATTACTAGCAATTAAGCCGGTATTAGCGCCAGGCGTGTATCTTAAAGGTGGCGCTTTACCGGCTTCTGGTGGTTGAAAGACCCTGACTTTGGCGGGAGGAGCGTATAGGTAGTTTCAATAAGAGGGCGACTACTGCGGTCAGTGTGGCGTCGCTCAGTCTTTTGCTGTGACTCGGAGTCGGCTCCGAAATGCCTGGGACGATGGTGGCCAATAATTGAGAGGCACAGTGCACTGCGCCCGGCTGTCGGCCAATCGCCGACCTCAAGGTTTCTGGCTACTTAACGGTGGAAAACTCTGGTTCTTGTGGCCGAGGCTAGCCAGCACAGTGCAATCCATATAAAACATGTTCACCTCAGTCGAGATTTCGCCGAGATGCTATGGTACGATTCAGGCCAAAACGATAACTGATGATTACTCTGTGTTGACGTTGAGAATGGGTGTGCATAAAAGGCGCACTGAGCAAGGATAAGGCTTGATCTCGACGTAGTTGCCTGACAACCTCTGGGCATCACGTAAACGTGGTGTTGCCTGTCAACAACTGACTGTTAATTAGCAAAAAGCCCGGGTATTAGGCAAAAACCAGTGCGACAGTGCGGCGGCGGCGGCGAAGTCGTGGAACAGCCTCGCTGGCCACCAATGCGGAATGATGCGCCACCTTGCAGTTCACGTTCTACAGGTCGGAATGTCCGTCTCCAACGTTGGCATTATCTAATATCTCAGCTCGCGACCGATAGCCGCGACTAACCGACCGACGGCAGGCTCCGTACGAAAACTCGCATCCCTCTTGCAGAAGTTGCTCGTCTGACAATAACGAGGTGCCGGGGGGCCGCGCGAAATATTATTCGTCGCCGGCAGCGCGTATCCTGGAGAGTACGTCATTTGACAAGAAGCCTTGCATCTCTTTTGTGCAGCAGCGAACGCAGCGGTTGGTCGGCCAGAGATTGGAAGACGGAGAAAGCCCCCCACATCTCGGTTCCGCCTGTGGTGGATCGCAGCGGGGCCGTGCGGTCTTGGTCGGTTCCGTTCCAATCAAGCGATCGGTACTCGGTAGGGAATTGGTGCCCCAGACTCGGCGTCATGCCATCCCTTCTCCACCCGACACCCTGGAGGGCCCCGTGAGGCCCCACCCTGTCTCTGAGTTCTGAGTGCGCCCGTTTTTGCTCTGCGATTGAAACAAACCTGCCAGCATTTGCCAACCTTGCCAATTCAGCCATGATGGTTGCGGCTCAATCTTGGAGGCTGATCACTGCTGTAGAAACGACAGTGAATGATAAGCTTCTTTCAACGTCGGCCCAACCTTTGCTCTTTGTCTTTCAGCCCCTCGGCCAGTGGCAGCAAGTCTCGCCTGCGATGGTTGGCGAAGCCGAGGACGAGGACGAGGACGGCGCCGACTCAGTCAGCACTGGTGGATCCGTCTCATTCTGTGCGAGTCTCGATGGAGGAAATAGTGGCCACATGCTGCCGTGGTCGGTTGGGCATTGACTGACTGCTGCATGTAAAGTGGGCCAAAAAAGAGCTTCCTGGGGCGCTCTTTGGCTGGCTTCGATTCATTGGGATTCGCACATTTTGCCGCAGATTCTTAATAACAGCGCGCCACTGATTGGCCGTGGCCGTCTGTTTAGAGTCTAGACAGCAAATGGACCAAAAATTTCGTCATTTTTTCCTCGCTGTGGAGTGGCCAACTCGCCAACGATTCGCTGCGGCCATTTCTCTGGCGCGATTTTGATTGGCCTGGTCTCACCGAAAGGAGCAATGCAACGAGACGAGCCACCACCCGGCTAGGTACCTACAGCGTGGTCTATATACTTTATGTACACTACGACGATGAGACAATGTACTCTTCATTGGCTGCCTTCCCCTGCACTACACAAGCACATCTCCATCCTGTCCCCCCTCCTAAAGTGAACCCTTCAACCCCCAAGTCCCTACAGACAGACGTTGGAGTCGCTGGAGTTGAGATGAGCATTATGGAGAATTGTCAGTGCTCGACCACCCGCCACCCCGCCTCCAGTTGCCAGACATGGCAAGTCATCCCTACTAGAGCAGCCAATGAGAGTTCTGTCGCATTTTCGGACTCTGCGAAATCCAGAAGACGAAAGTTTTTGGTCACTGATCAATTTGTCCCATCTTTTGACAAAGACCACGCCAAAATGGCACACCTGCGGACGGACTAACTGCCAGACCGCCATCTACCCAATAGCCTGCGTCTACAAAATACAAACTAAGGCAAGCTATGACGACATTGCGGAAATATTCTCCTCTAGCCCTGCCCGCGCCGCAGGTTTGGGGGGGGGGAAACAGCCCGGCCAGAAGTCAGGGACTGTCCCCGGCAACTCCACACAGAACGTCTAACGTCCATGGATGTTGGATGGATGCTCCAACTGTCCCTGAGTTTCTGATGCAGAAAACGCCCAGAAGGCACTTTATTCGACCGATCGCTGGTCCAGCCTGCGCGGCTGCGGCTGGTGTCAGTCTGTGTCTGAGTGGTGGCGGACACGTTGAGCGGCGCGTGAAAGTTTTTTTTTTTTTTTTTTTTTTTTTTTTGGTCTCTGCTCTCGGTGGTTTGCTCGCCCGACTGTCGGTGTCCCCTCCGATCGGCACCCTCTTAAAACAAAACCTTCTCCCATCGAGGTCTGCCTTGCGCGTTTCCTATCCTTTCTCTCTCTCGACAATTCTCCAGCGCGTAACCACTCTTCTGCCGCGAACAACCCCTCAGCCCCTCCGTTCACATGCGAGCTGTGGCTTTCCTCCGCCGTTCTGCCTCTACCATTATCGCGGGAAGAACCTAAGCCAGCCTCTCGTGGTTGATTTAGACTTCCTCCACCATGTCCAACTCCGAACTGAAGGGCCCCGAGGGCTCAGCCGGCACCCAGAGGGTCTCCCTCGACAGCTACGGCTCCTCCGTCCGGCACAACTCCGACGGCCTGCAGCGCCGTCTGGACAACCGCCAGATCCAGCTGATTGCCATTGGAGGCACGATCGGAACCGGCTTGTTCGTCACCATCGGCGAGGGTCTCGTCAAGGGCGGACCGGGCTCGCTCCTGCTCGCCTACACCCTGTACGCCTGCGTCGTTGCCCTGGTCAACAACTCGATCGCCGAAATGAGCACCTACATGCCCGTTTCTGGCGGCTTCATTCGTCTGGCTGGCGTCTGGGTCGACGACGCTCTCGGTTTCATGGTCGGCTGGAACTACTTCCTCTACGAGGCACTGCTGATCCCGTTCGAAATCACCGCCCTCAATCTCGTCCTCTCATTCTGGAGCGAAAAGGTCACAGACCCTGGTCCGACGGCGGGTATCTGCGCTGCCATCATTATCGCATACGGGTAAGTCACTTCCGGTCCCTTGGGATTGTTGACCTCTTTTTTCTTCTTTTTTACTCCCAGGGCCAAGCGAAAGCCGACTTCTAGAGCTCTCTGTGCCCCCCCCCCCCCCCCCCCTTCTCCCTTCGCGTGATCAACCAGTAAAAAGACAATCTCGCTCCCTTCCTTTTGCTCTCTCTTCCCCGATGACGATTTGTGTGGATGCATGCTAAACGCGAATGTGTGACTCTAGTCTCATGAATGTTGCTGCCGTGGGCGTTTTTGGTGAAGCCGAGTTCTGGCTCTCGGGCGGCAAGGTCCTGCTCATCTTCATCCTGTTCCTCTTCACGTTCGTCACAATGGTCGGTGGAAACCCGGCCCATGATGCCTACGGTTTCCGACACTTTACCAATCCCGGCTCGTTCGCGACGTACATGACTTCCGGTGACACTGGTCGCATGGAGGGCTTCATGGGTGCTCTGGCCACCGCCACATTCACCGTCGTCGGCCCGGACTACATCTCGATGATTGCCGCCGAGGCGAAGCACCCCTCTCTCTACATCAAGTCGGCGTTCAAGACCGTCTACCTCCGCTTCGGCCTCTTCTTCGTCGGCGCGGCTCTGACCTGCGGCATCGTGCTCCCCTACGACGACCAGACCCTCAAGCAGATCTACCTCGGCAGCGGCTCCGGTGGCGGCACGGCCGCGGCCTCCCCGTGGGTCATGGCCATGGAGAACATGGGGATCCAGGGTCTTCCCCACCTGGTCAACGCCCTGCTCTTCACCACCATCTTCTCCGCGGGCAACACCTACACCTACTGCGCGACGCGATCGCTGTACAGCCTGGCCCTCGACGGCCGCGCGCCCGCCGTGCTCCGCAAGACCACCAAGAACGGCGTGCCCATCTTCTGCTTCGCCTTCACCATGATCTTCCCCCTGCTATCGTTCCTGCAGTGCGGCAGCGGCTCCGCCAAGGTGCTGAGCTGGCTGCTGGCGCTCATCACCGGCGGCGGCGTCATCAACTACCTCGTCATGTCCATCACCTTCCTGAACTACCACCGCGCCTGCGCGGTGCAGAACGTCGACCGCCGCAAGATGCCCTACTACGGGTACTTCCAGCCCTACGGGGCCTGGATCGCCCTCGTCCTGCAGACCATTGTCGTGCTCACCTACGGCTGGTCCGCCTTCCGCCCCGCCTTCGACGTCGGCGCCTTCTTCTCCAACTACACCATGCAGCTCGTCGCGCCGCTGCTGTTCGTCATCTGGAAGGTCGTGAAGCGCACAAACTACGTCCGCCCCGAGGTCCTCGACCTGCAGTGGGACCGCCCCATCATCGACGCCTACGAGGACCACCTGCTAGTCCACGAGCCCCCGAGCACCTTCTGGAGGGAGATGTTGCAGATGGTCGGCATCGGGCGCAAGAAGGTCACCAAGGGTGAGAAGGCATGAGCGTGATGAGGTTATTTTCGGCTGCCCCGGTTGGTAATAGAGCGGGATCATATATAATGATAATTATAAAACTTAGTACATCATCACCATGACGTTGTTTTGTTTTGTTTCTCCCGCGAAAGTGAAATTTGCAGCCCAAGCTCGATCGGCGATTTGGAACCGAAGCGGGCGCGCACGGGTGAATGCAGAACTGAAGAAGTCACACGCAGGTCTGCACGTAGCATTGCATGGGTTTTCGACAGAAGTTGCAAGAAAAACTCAGATTCTGGTTGTCAAGTGTGCAGATACATCATACAGTCTCAAAATGGGGGTTTTCAGGCTCACGTCTGAAAGTTTTCGCAACATGGTCACAGTTTTCCGATACTAGTCCATGTACATACCAGGTCCCAAACAACTGAAGTAAGCCGTAACCTCAGATGAAGTTATTGTGGGTTAGACCAGTGTCACCCCAGCCTCCTAACGGGGATGACTTGCACATAAGCGTTATAATGGTCTTAGCCACAGGAAGAAGTTGTCTAGCAAACGAGCTTGGCAAGCTAGGTCAAAGGGCTATTTCAACTCATGTAACATCGTTCTTTCGCAAGAGTCTGGACGGATGAAATACTCATTAGATCATTTATTCATCTTTGATCTAATAATATGGTCGACAGCTGACGCCATGATTCATATCGAGCGCGCCTCCAAATGAAAGAAGTTTTGGAGCCGAATAAAAGATGACAGTCGAGCACAACTCCATAAACGTCAGTGTGTGTCTTCATAAACTCGGTTTCTCTGGTCGCTTAATCTGCCCTACAAGACTACCAGGACACTCGTGTTTGAGATTTACAGCTGTGACAATATCAAGAAGTTGGACTCCTCCCTACGAGGCACTGTTCTCATTCGTCTCAATATGCCTCGCTGTTCATTCTTGGCATTAGATGAGACGAACATCACAATCCCATCGGGTCACGGTCAATTTGGTGTCACTTGCACGTCAAGACTTCATCCCACTGCGATGTCGTCAGCGAGGTATAGTGAGGCCAACTCGCAGTTTCTGCCCGCTCAGCTCGGTGGCTGCCTAGCAATCACCATCAAAGTTTGCCGTGTCCATATTTCAGTAACACTCAGCCGTCGCTTTGAAGGGTGATGCTGAAATCGTTTCGAGGAGACGTTATTGGGTTGACGACAGGAACGGACAAAGGCTTTCCCTGGCGACGTGTGCAGCCTGCCACGGGTATCGGCCTGCACTTGATTGCGCACCTTGGGGTCGGATTCAAAACTGTTACTTCGACAGAATTGACCCGATTCCCATAATGATTTTGTTTCGAAGATAACACCCAGAGAAATAATCCGAACTTTTCATGTTTTGTTCAGAACCCTCGGAATTGAATTTGCACCTTTGAAGCGATCATGGTCTTTTTGGCACCATCGCTCCATTCATCGCCTGGGCCAGTGCTCCCGAAATCACTACAAAGCTGCGTTAACGGTAATGGAAGTCGAGATCCAGGCTGAACGATCGAATATCTGGCGGTACTTGGCCGCATGCTTAATCGCTGCGAGCGGCCCGGCAGGGGTATGCTATCCAACACCCTACGTGGCGCTCCCCCCTTAGATATTCGGAAGATGCTGCCAACGTCCAAGAAACACTCCCAACCGACACGCTGCGCTTCGCAGGCCGATGCTTACACTCTGCCGATTCTGCCAACACAGAATCGGGACTTTACGTGATCAACTGCCAAATCGATTTCCTTCGTGAGACGAACCGCAAGGTAGATTTCAGCCGCATCGACCACTAGCTGAAGAGGTTGGGCGCTGCAGCCTCCACCGCGGCCACGGAGATCGTCGCGAACCCCAAGCACGCCTTCAACATCGAACGTCCACATCTTGTCCTCCGGGAACCCTTCGCGTACTATCTGCGACCTGTGTCACGTAGCGGGCTGGGTTTGATGGGCGTCAAGTTCGCCAAGGTTGGCAAGAGCTTGTGCTAGGCGTGGCACATCAGGAAGAAGCCGAACGCGGTCAGCGACTGCGATGTGAAAGAGCTAGTGTTCGATACCAAGCTGAACAAGGACGTGGTCGACTGATTGGATGAGACCGGAGCGCGGGTGGCAGTGGAGGAGTCGAGGAATGACATGTGCAGCCTCAATGTTTTGGTGCCCAAGGAGCGGGCGATGCGAGATGCACTCGTAGCAACGCGGTGCGTGAGACGCTGGAAGATGAAAGCGGTGGGTTTTCGCCAACAGCACACCTGGAAAGACCGTGAGTAAACTTGATATTATTCAATACTGATTTCTCCAGACGACTGACAATTAGAAATCAGAAAAGCACATTATGGAAACCTGCCCCAGAGGTTTGCCAGGTAGGGGTGACCATGATTATTCATTACTGTAAATCAGACCAATCAGTGATAGTCTCTCTACATCCCATTCCATCTATCCTAGTAACTTCAGCCGGCTACCAGGCCGTGATCGGGCCCGAGTGTATTTGTTGGGGATCGACCCGCCTTTTCACTCGGTGCTCCCGAGGCCGATGCCGGTGGCCCGGTGGGGCTCGGACCACGTCACCGGAGTTCTTCCGGCGAAAATTTGCATCCGTAAAAACCGCCTTCACCACTCTGACATCATCGCCCCCGGTCGCACCTTAACATATCAACATTGACTCACCCCCACGTAATAATTTTCCGCAGACGTCAAATTCGACGCCGAAACCTAGATTTCCCCGCACCCTGACCAACGCGACTTAAGGACACCTCTCGACGATCCAAACCCCTGCAGGATCACCGCTGCACGTTGCCCCACGCCTGGTGCTTGACTGCCACTTCTTCACACCGAAACAAGCCACCATGGACGGCCCATACGCGCGGGAGCTGACCGTCGCCATTGCGGCGATACAGCACGCCGCAAGGCTCAGCCGGCGCGTTCTTGTCGCGTCGGACAAAGGTGTCGTGACCAAGGAGGATTTGAGCCCCGTCACCGTCGCCGACTTCGCCATCCAGGCTCTTCTCACCTCCACCCTACACGCGGCTTTCCCCGGCGACAGATTCGTCGGCGAAGAGTCCGCCGCAGACCTTCGCGAGAACCCCGAGCTCCTGAAGTCAGTATGGGCCCTTCTGCAACAGATCGCAGAGGGAAAAGAGCCGGATTCGTTGTGCAGACTGCCCGAGTCACCAGAGCAAATGTGTGAAATGATCGACTGGTGCGGTCTCGGCGATCCTTCGCCAACTGGGCGGTTTTGGGTATTCGACCCCATCGACGGCACCAAAACCTTCGTCAGGGGGGAGCTCTACGCCATCAACGTCTGCCTGATGGAGGACGGCAAGCAGAGTGTAGGCATCGTCGGACTCCCGCTGCTCTCGGCGGACGCGAAAGCGCCCATCAACAACGACAGCATCGACCCCACCGGCACAGGAAGCATCATGTTCGCCGTCAGATCCCACGGCACTTTCATCCGGCCACTGCCCGGCCCTCTGGACCTCCAACCAACAAGGATACCCCGCCACGCCGACGGCGACAACCACGAGTTGGTGTCCGTGACCTGCATCGACGGCTCCGACTCGGCGGTGCCGGGGATTCACAAGAAGGTCGCCGAGCGCCTCGGCGTGGCCTACCCCGGCAACGACCTGCTCGGCTGGGTGCTCCGATGGGCGACGCTCGGTTTGGGCCAGGCGAACTGCACGTTTTGGGCGTACAGGAGGCGCGACCGTCTGGCAAAGATTTGGGATCACGCCGGTGCGATGCTGCTGTTTGAAGAGGTTGGGGGAAAGATTACCGATGTCGATGGGAATCCGGTAAACTTGACCGCCGGCAGGAAAATGGTGGCTAACTACGGTTTCATTGCGGCACCGCCCGCTGTTCACGGAAAGGTACTCGCAGCGGTGAGAGAGACGTTGGAGGCAGAAGGACATGCCCATTTATTGAGCTGAAGGGTTCGGCGAGGCACATATGACGCTGAATATAAAACACCACCACCGGAGAATTCGCATTCATATTAGACGAGCGAGAGAATCATAGACGACGTATGAAATGAAAAGTTTTCTTCTTCAAATACTGCGCGGTTAGTGCTCCGTTGATGAAAGTGGCTGGGGATCGTATGTTTTACCTCGGGCCACCAAGGCAATCCTCATCCCTCGCCTCGTCAGTCATAGTCTCTTTTCCGCCGTACGGGTTCCTGAGGGAGCCATACATTGAAGCAACCTCCGCCCTTCCGACACTGTCTTGAACACTGGCTTGATCTTTCGTGTTGTTGCATCTTCTCGATGCACGACCCAGCAGGCTTCATCTTCAGTACTGTACCACACATTACTTGACCAAACAACATTTGCTCTAGGATTCGAGTCATTTGGGAACATTCATTTCACCGAAACCAACGATGTCGGCGATAGATGGTAAGCTAAAGCAAGAAACGAATATTATTCGGAATTAACACCGGCTACTCAATCTTTTCGAAATTTGGCGCTGCAAATGCTTCAACGTAGTTCAATACTCGTCCTCAACACCAACTCATATCTATATATGTGTAGTATCAAGCCAGAAGCATTTGGAAATTGACGTCGTTTCCATTATTTCTGCTCAATATACTAATCATACTCGTAACTGGAAAATAGAAACGGGGCAATTCCCTTGAGGTCGATTTCAACCAACGGCATAGAGGCGTAGTACTGCACACGATATTAGCTGAATAGTAACAGCGATTTTTGGGGTAACTTACCTCAAAGGTTCCATCCGAGCTGAGGCTTCCAGTCTGGACAGTCCAGCCGTAAGTGAGGGCGTTGTCAGTCTTGCGAACCGTAGAGAAAGCGTCTGTCATCAGCATATACCCGCTCAGGGCAGCTTTTAAATACTGATCTCCCTCAATGTAGCCAGGTCGCAGGCTCTTCAACAGCCCGTAGACAAACATTGAAGAGCCGGAGCTCTCGATGTAGTTGCCCCACTAGCCTTCAGTCCCCGGAGTCATGACCAGCAACCAACCCTTCGTTTCTGGTCTTGGGCGTCAACGACGGCATCAGAAACGCACTGAAGGTATTTCAAAAGACGGGCGCGACCAGGATGATCCTCTAGGAACAGCTCCAGGGTGTCGACGAACGCCATGATGTACTACCCAACGGCGCGGCCCCATACATGTGGGGACGCGCCGGTCTCAGGGTCGGCCCAGATGGCCTTCTTGCTCCAGTCAAAGCCGTGAAGAGGCAGACCGTTGGTGCGTTCGCGCTCGGATGTGGTTCCGGCATCGATCAGATCGAACTGAAGAGCGATGTCGTCCCACGCGGTAGAGTTGTCGGCCTCGAACTCGCGGGTCCAGCGAGCGTAGAAGACATCCAGCATGTAAATGCCGTCCAACCACATCTGGTCGATGTATACGGGGTACCGGTGGTAGAACCCGCCGTCGGGCGTGCGGCCAGTGCGGTCGATCTGGTTGCGCAAGGTCTGCGCAGCCGTTTTGTAAAGCTCATTGCCCGTGGACTTGTACAGATCCAAAAACGTGTGACCGAAGCGGATATCGTCGATGGAATTGCTGTTCTTGTACAACAGAATCTCGCCGTCCCACCCGGGATACAGAATGACGTCCGCATGATGCTTCACGTAGTTGTAGTACTTCTCATCGCCGGAGCGGTTGTAAGCCAACAGGACACCAGAGTAAAACGCCGAGACCGTGTAAGCAAAAGTCGGTTCAACTTGTCCGGGAGTCAGTGACGGGAAACTCATTCAAGCGTGTCTGGTCATTAGCTTACTGCCATGTTTCATATGCGAATCTGCCACCCATGTGAGGAATCGGTCTTCGCCCTTGAACTTTCCAGGCTTGATCTTTTCTTCGGGGCTATGGAGAACCATCCATTTGGCATGGAAATAGAGGCCGACGACAGAGCGGTGCTCGCAAGCACACCTGCGATGCAACGCGAGAACTTCATGTTGGACAAACGTGGCAAATTAGGTGCTCTTCTCTATATCCTGGAAGATTGGGAGTGCAGCGGCATTAACATGACATATGGATGGAAATTTGTAGATATTCATATATTTATATTCTTTGGCGCGGGAACGAGTGTCTCGTGAAGCTGCAGCCTGCCAGGTTCCCCTCAGCGGGCCATGGTCGGCCAAGGAATTGATTTACGAGATTCCTGCCTCCATCTGCTTCTCCGATTATCTTCCGTGAGACGTACAGCTAAAGGAACCCTGAATTTGCTATGTCAAGCCGAAGTCCAAGTGGGCGGTAGCTTTCGTGATTCAGACGGAAAAGCAGGTCCAGCTGAGATTGCGGGGTCTGGCCTAGTTGCTTGGGTGTTGCGGGCAAGTAAGTCATTAGGGAACGAGTCCGCTGCGGGTGTCCCCAATAGCTTACTTGTATGCTTAATTTCTCTCTGGGATATACCATGACATTCAAGCTTTGAACGCTTATGAACGACATTTGGGTTGCGGGCCGCAAGTCCGCACGCATTCGCTATCTGGAATCCGAGATGCGGCTGCTGACTTGATGTTGTCGTGAGGTATGAAACAAAAACTCGGTAATGAGCTTTGCCATTTCGCGAATGCCGTACGTATGCTACCGGTTCGGCAGTAGTGAGCCGAGGGAGGATGACCGATTGCTTCGTGAATTGAATGCAGCTGGCTTCGAAGGTGGGAAGCGATTCCGAGTCTGGGCATTCAGCAGTCTGATCGAGATTTCTACACCAATCACTTCGGAACCATTCCAATGAGAAGCCAAGGGCCCACGTCGTGGGCGACTCAGACTTCCTCGGTTCTCACTAGACCGGCTCTCCTGCATCACGTCTTTGGCACTGCTCTGGACATGGCTGGGTGAGTACCGCAGTTCATATACACGTCCTGCAACATCGCCATTTTGCCAAGACATCTACTGCCTGGTTCGATTGCTATCTGCCGACCGCAGTCTCCGCTTTTCCGCTTCACCTTACAAGCCTCCGTCTCGGCAACTTTTCCGCGCTGGCTGATCTGGCGGATGGATCTTTGAATCCCGGTGATTCAGAAGGTGAGATAGGTGACAGAGACTGAGAAACCGGCAATTGGACAACAGAATGCGCGAGAGCAATGCCAGCCAGCTGATTGGCGGCTTCTATATCTATAAGAACTATATTCGTATCGTGTATTCGCAACACATGACCTGGATGTTTACGCGTAATCTGATTGAATACTTGAAGCCTGTTTCCTCTGTTATACTATGGGAATCTCGTCCGGGTTCCCCAAGGTCGTAAGATGAGTGAAATGATCTTTGTCGGTCCCATCCGTCACTGGTTCTCGTCGGCGTAGAGAAGCTTCTTCAACTCGGCAAAACGCACAGGTTTTGGCAAGAAAACATCAATGCCCACCGACTCAGCATTCCGCCTTGCATCGGCACTCGCTAGTCCCGTCAAAGCCACGACATTCGCTGGAGGCGATAACCGATGATCGCGCTCAAACTCCCGGATACGTCTTGTGGCTTCGAAGCCGTTCAGCACCGGCATGCTAATGTCCATCAGAACGAAGTCGAATCGTCTCCGCTTGCCGTGTTCTGGCGGGCCCTCCGGATCAAGGACGCCCGATGCCTCCTTGAATCTATCCACCGCTTCCTGTCCGTTTTCGGCTTCTTCGTAAGAGAATCCGCACTTCTTCATAAACATGACGAGAAGTTTGAGGTTGATCGTGTTGTCGTCGACGAGCAGGACATGCAGTTTGCTGTTCGTGTGCTCATTCACCTCTGCGTTCCGAGTTTCCTCCACTGTTACGGTATCCAAGGACTTGGCGATTGCTCGAGATGACACAACTTCCTGCTTGACAGCCTTCGGGGGCTGATCATGGTGCACATGGACCCTATCCTGAGGATTGATGGGGCCGTTGGTGAGTTCCTTTTCCGAATGCTCTTCACTGGCTTCTGGGGTCGCTGCTGGTGTGAGTTCCCCGATAGGGGCCTTTGCAGCAGCTTCGGCCCTTTGCAGACAGTGGCTAAACACCTTTGCCAATTTCCTCGGGCCGCACCTGGGTTGAAGTCAGTCTCAATTTAAGTACTATGATGGGGCCTCACGGGGAGTGCGAGCTTACGGTTGTGGGATCACCTCGACAATCTGTGACATTCCGGCCAAGATCTTGGTGTGATTGTTGGCTATTTGGACCGCCTCTTCTGCGTTTTGACAGACGATTATGATGGGAATCTTCCGAGAAGTCGGTGCATGATCTCCGAAGCGTCTTTCAAGTGCTTCCACTGGGGGAGGTTCACAGTACAAGTACATGTCTGCGTCTGCAATACTCGTCTGCGCGTCCTTGTCGACTTTCATACCAAACCAGTTTGAGCAAGTATTGAACAGGACCTCGTTAAGTTTCGTGGCTTGGCGAACAACAGTAGCGGACTGGGTTGTTTCGCCGCCCTCCAGGAGGACTAATTGTCGACCCTTCGTCTGGTCGAAAACTGATCGCATGGCTTCATCCGGTTGACGAGCCGTCTCATCAGAGACCGGCGCAAGTCGAAGGTGCACATCGACTTCGGTACCCTTTCCTAGCTCCGATTTGACCTCGAGCGTCCCACCAAGAGAATCGACTATTTGTTTGACGATACTCAGACCCAGTCCTGTGCCGGGCTGGAATGAGTCTTCCTGGCTGAATGGCACAAACAGGCGATTTTGCTGGAAATCTTCGGACATGCCCTTTCCAGTATCTGCCACCTTGATGAGAGCGTTGACCTTGGATCCGTCTTGCCGAGCCTGGGCCCTGAGCGAAACCAGGACAAACCCCGACGAAGTGTACTTCATGGCGTTACCAAAGAGATTCATGATAATTCTGCGCAGGGCACCAGGCTGTGTCTTGACCATCCAAGACGTTCTGGGACAGATATCCAGCAACACGGAGACTGGCCCACCACTGCCTGGCGGTTGATACTGCCCGATGGTCACAGGGCCTTCCTTGTCCACCGACTTCGTCGGTCCCAGGGCACCTGCACCAGCAAGTTTCTTGAAAGCGTGGCCTGCCGCGATGGCGTCCACAACTTCCTCGACAAGCACACCCAAGTCTACCATGGCGGTCATGCTGAGGCTTTCCAAAGAGTCCGAAGAAAGGACAACTGGCCGGTTCTGTCTCGCGCTCTTTCGCATCTGGGCGCGACCTAGCCGGTTGATCTTGCTGTAATCGAGTACGTGGTTCAGGGTGTCGAGAAGGGTTTTGCCACAGGTGGAGATCGAGTTGATGAGGCCTGACTGGTAAGTATCGGTCTCGGTATCTTTCAGAAGCTCCGCGGAGCCGAGGATGCCGTGCAGAGGGCTTCGCAGTTCGTGGCTCATGCTGGCAATGAAAGTGGTCTTCGCGACCTCGTTCTTCTGGGTGTTGATGCGGCCAATGTGGCTCATGATGCTGTTGCCAAAAGCACGGAGGTAAGAGAGGTCTTGGTCCAGGTTCATCATGCGGCCAGTCACAGACGTCCATAGGAAACAGCCTCCTGCAAACCTGTCTTCGCTGTAATCAAACAGCGGAACGAACACGACCGACTTCGCACCCGGGATCTTTCTCAGAAGCTCCTCGTGGTCCATCCTCACCTTGCGGCGCCTGGCTTCTGTGGATCTCTCGGATCTCTCATATCTCTCGCCAGCGAGGGGACCTACTCTGATCGGCTCTCTGTCGCTCGCGCTGTCGTCTTCCGAGGAAACACCTGCGCCGGTCTCGGTGAAAGACAGGGTTTTGCCCATAGGGAACATGGCGAAGTACTTCTCGAGAGTTCCGAGGGACAACGGCGGGCCCTGCTCCATGCCAGCGCGTATACGCTCGTCGGTTATGGAGTAGGATAGTATTTTGCAAGGTCGAGCTGCCGGTGACGTATCAGAGTCGGAGCTATCGAGGCCAACGCCTTCAGACCCTGAGGTGACCGGTAACGACTGCTCATCCTCATCTGACGACTTGCAGCCGCCCGTCCTCATCGCCCGACTCAGTTGTCGACTGCTCGTTGTCGTAGCTCCCAGGAACACCACACCGTCGGCGAGCGTAGAGCGACGGAGAATCTCGGCTGCTCTATGATAGACGTTTGAGATACTGTCAGGCTTCGGCTTATTGAACTGCCTCTGATTCCTTGGCGGCGAGTGCGGAGGAGACCCAGGCGCCTCATTCCGTAAACGCAGAGAGAGCGAAGATCGAGGTGATCCAGAGCCACAACTTCGGAAGTAGGTGTTCGTCGTTGACAACGGGCGTTTCGAAGAGATCAAGGGCATCTCGGGAGGTCGGAGAATTGAGGGGCTCGGCGACACGTCGTCTTTTGTCATGACGATATCATCATTCAGAGTGAAACAGTCCTCGACAAAAGCAGCCAGCCCACGCACAATGCGCTCACCCTTGAAGCGATCCACGCGGTCTCGCGCCCATTCGAGGTGCTCCATGATGGTTTGAGCCATGCCTTGCATGAACTTGATCTCATCGACGGTCAGTCCGTCATGGGGCTTTTCATCGGACACGGCGAAAGCACCAATTTTGTGGCCATTGCGAGAGAAGATGGGGACACCAGCGTAGAAACGCACTCCGGGCTCAGACAGAACATAGGGCCGGGTAGCGAAGCGCGAATCGTGACGGCAGTCGGAGACGATGAGACCGGGAACAGTGTAAGGCTGCGCCTTGGAGTCTTTGGCTGTGCAAGTGTTGACAAGAGCATGTTCGCAGACAGCGTCGGGACGTGACAGTATGGTGGCGCCCACTATTCGAGGTTTATGTGGTCAGCATATCAGCGCAGCAAGTGGACATGTAGTTAAAGCCCCCAGACTCCAGCCCGCGCTGAGCCGAGGGCAGTCTACTGCTTCTGGCGAGCCCGACGGCGCCTCGAGGCGATCCAGCCTACGCGTGTTCCTTCCTGGAGAGAGTCTACGTACGCCATAGGTCGCTGTTTGTGCTGTTGACTGTCTCTTGGCTGGCGTTCGCGTCGAGCTCCGCGATTTGGACGTTGTGAGTAGCCTCAGCAAGGATTGTCTGGGTAGTGGAGTCAATCAGCGACACCATGGCACGCCTGACGTCGAGTCGCAAGACGGCGAGCTGGGCGAAGGCGGTGAGAGTCTTGTCGGGGGACGCCTTCGCCATGTACCCTGTGCTCTTGAGGTCGGGGGCCGCGATGCTGTCGACATTGAGGGCGACGTTGAGCGAGGAACCCTGAGCGACTTGCCAACTCTGGAGGTATCGCTGGACCTCCCGCTCGCGCTGAGGCTCGGCGGTGGTCATCGACATTGGGATGCGCCCGTGATCGGTGAGGGGATGAAGTGCGTGACGGTCCTGGGCCTGGATGTGTGTTGTGTCCTCGGTGTGCCCTCGGTGTTGAAGCAGCTCGCGTCAACTTTCGCTTCAGCCTTCCATGCTCGAACACCTTAATTGCCTGCCAGAGTGAGACTGACGTGTCTCCGCTCCTGGACGATCGACGAGGCCAGTCAGAGGGCTCGGCTTACGGGGTTCTAGAACGGATCGCGGGGCGGTCGACGTGGCGACAAAACAGGATTCAGATAGGAAAAAAAAAATAAGCCGGCTAACCGCATCGGGTATGACATCACTTCTCCCAAAGAGATCTCGATGAGTCGAAAATCCCCTAGTATTATAGGGGAATTAAGCGATTGTTGAATCCATTCGTTGGTTTCCCTTCGAATCGGCCCACCGGTGTGGAGCCTTGGTGTCCCAGCAAGGCTTATCCGATCTCTTCAGTGACAATGACTCGCCGCGCTCGGTCACACAAAACTTCAGCCCGAATATTGCTGGGGGCACCTGGGGGGATGGAGGAGCCCATCATGATGGGATCACGGCGGGAAGGTTGCCACAGACTAGGTGGGCTTTACGGTAGCCAAATTGCGTGTAACCATACCAGTAGAGAAGAGATAAACTGACTATTCGACTGAAGTATTCGACTGAAGAGCTATTTTGTCTGGCAGGCGACTTTCTGTTCAATTGAACTCGGAAAGTTTGTGTCACCACCGGAGAGTCCCACGTCTGTGTAAGTTGCACGACACGTTTTACCGCCTCATGACTGTGTTTTGCTAGGGAATGGCATTGTTACTCATACCATTAGCTTCCAGTTGCGAAAGTTGAGTAGCAATAGTTAAAGGCACTTATAGCCTTTGGGGACGCCAAGTGAAGTGGGGTTCGAGACTGGCTGTTGCGCGTAGAGTTGAGGAGCAAAACAAATGTAGAAAACAATCAGCTATCACGAGATTGGGCAAGGCAACCGCCATTACGCAAGAATGGAACGGTCTCGTTAGAGCGCAGTTTCTGCATCGCATAATTTCTACCCTTTTCGTATCGTTGAGGCTCATCGCGATCAGGAAAGGCGCTGAGCTAGCACCCACAGTATCTTGGACTCCTTTGAAGCTGATCTGACGTTAGTCGTCTGTCCACGATGTATTAGTCACATTTCCAGCTGAGGTCTGCGGAAATAATGCGGGGTGGACGTTGCACTTGATTGGAGAAAGGAAAGGATTGCATGTGTCTCGTTGTCGTGCAGATGCCGCAACTTAACGTCCAAGAATACTCAGAGTCTTTGGGTCGGTTTGATCCGGAACTAATGCGCGGTGATGACATACAGGCAAAAAAGGTAGAGTTTGAGTCTGTCTACAAGTGGCTATTCACGGATTCTCGTTTAAAAAGACGACAGTTTGCCCCTTTTTGGAAACATAAGTGAGCACAGAAAGGTAAGGCGAGATCCACAACGACACGGAAAAAAATACGATTACGGGCAAGCTTCAGAATTTCACAAGTCATAAGTTCTTTTCATGGTCGATTTCAGTTGACGTCAGATTCGAGCGAGACTATCGGAAAAGATCTTTTGTGCATGAGCCCAAACCTTCTCGTCAACATCTCTGCGTCTTAAACCAGCTAGAACGCTCTCGTTGTCCGCACTATTACCCTCAGGGCCAACCAGAAACCCACCTCCCCAAGACTTCCTGGCGACCTCCAGGCCTTGAACCACAGGAATCAGGTTTCCACTCCTGTCAACAACATAGCATCAACAACATGGCGATCGCTAGTCACCAAGAACGCAGCCCTCTTACCAGGCTCTTCCTGGCTCATCTCACTAGACGGTGACATGCCGAACCTCTTGGCTCGTGCCAGACCAAGTGTAGACATAGGGCCGGGATGCCAGTGCACGAACCTAATCTTTAGGTTTTGCTGAGCCAGTGTCTCTGAAGGCAATGTTCCCATGGTAGCTGATTGCGCCGAAGCAGGCCATTAATTTTTCGTTGATGGAGCCTTCCCTACCGCCTGCCAATACCGAAATGACGCCGGGACTCTTCGCCTCGGGGCTGTTCAACCGAGGAAGCAGTCTGGACACAGCATGCAAACGAAGGTTCCGAGCCCCTTCTGGTACTCACAAGACCTTCGAAGGCTATCAAATCGGCAGAAATTACGAAGAATTCTAGCTTTGTCTCCTTGCTGGCGATGTAGTCTACTACCTTGTCCGCTTCAGATATGAGGGAGACGCCGGCGGTTGTAAGAGTGTAAGGTCCGCCGGTATTGCTCCGGCGAAGCTCGTTCAGGAGCTTTCGTAAGTGTAAGCTGACCGCAGGCGAGAAACGCTGTAGATTTGTGGCGCAGGAGGTTTCGCGAGGTTTTGAACAGTGGCCTGGCCGATGCCTGATGTCGCGCTAATGAAGAGGCCCACAGGGTCTTTAGGAAGACTTTTGAAGTTGGCTTTGGATTATTGCACGAGGCCGATGGAAGCCATTGTGAGAAGCTTCAGGCGTTGCTCCGTTATGTCAACAGCTTTTTTTTTTTTTTTAGATTGCACTCGACTGGAGACTGACGCGATGATGGAGGTAACAAAAGTCCTTTGTGGCAAGGGTTTCCCGTTGATTATTTTTCCCCGCGATAATAACATACTCTCTAATTACAAGCAGCTACAAGGGTATCTCTTGTATGACAACCTGTCCAATTTCTCAAACAGAGGAAACATATTGTAAGCCCCTCTACTGGTTATCGACACCGTCTTTTCAATGTCCGGCCGCCGGCGCAGGTGCCGAACACCGGAAGGGCTTGGTAAGCGTTATTCAGCCGCGGACGGTTGGATGGTAGGATGGACTTTGCAATACTGATAAATACCGAAAGCCCGACCTGGAATTATCGGATGATGCACCCTGATCTTAGTTGTCCAGATTTTACAGGCAATAGCTACTTTGGAATGGTAAACAATGGTGTTCTAAATCTCCAGGCGTCCTTGAGAGGACAACTTAATCTTCGTAAAACGTCGAATGTCCGTGAGACATCACACATTCGGAAATGTCTAACTTTTGTTTCCTTTAGTGAGTCTCTCCTCTTCTGATTCGATGTAGAACGTGTGAGCGATGTTCACAGACGTTTGGATCCCGCGAGAAACCGTGAGCCGCTACAACTCCAACTCGAACTCGGCTACGCTGCATATGTTTTCCGCAAGGGGCTGAGGCTGCGTGTGATAGTCGCCGGCGGCGCACAAGCGGGTTTCATCCGCAACCTGGGGACCGGGGAGAATCAGGCATTCGGGACGACGACCAGGGCAGCAGTTCATACGATTCATCATTCAAGAGGGGCTGCTTCCAGAATGATGCTTCCCGTGACTGCTTAGCCCGTGCAGGAGGGTTACCGATCCAAAGACGAGGGCGGCGTGGCAAGATCTTCGAGGTGCTAGTTATTACTTGAGTAACGCAATTATCCGCTTCCGTTGTTAACGTCGCTTGTTTGTTTTCTTACAGGTGCTAGCAGTTATGTACAGCATTCGTTTCGTTCTTGAGGTCAGAGTAGATGATTCACGTCCATGTTGAATATTTTGATTTTGAAGTCGTAATATCAACTTCGGAGAGCTCGAAAGAAAAACAGAGAGATGCACGTTGAAGTCTTCTTATCCTCGGAGTGAACTCTCGTTTCCTACAACCCAAAAGGCACCCGTTTAAGGCCTGCTTTCCCCATCTCTGTACATCAACGACTCTTACGAGGATCAATAGTCGCCGTCGAGGATGGACGACTGATTACTTGTCATCTGCATCTATCTGCATCAATTGAAATGTTGCAGAAAAATGAACGCGCAATGCCCTTTTCAGAACTGGGAGCACACCTTGTGAGACAAACGCCTTGAGATATCGACAAGCCTAGATAGTCACGTGAATTTCAGGCCAAAAATGCAGCTTCAAATACCTCTACACAAATTCAAGTTCACCGTCTTCTCACGAACCTATTACCTGCGATCACGTTTTCTCGTTGATAAGACATCTTCAAGCTACCTTACGAGCACCCTTTACGCTAGGCGTCAAAACAACGAATGACTCACCCTGCTTCAACACCATGACTAAACATCTTCAAAGCCCCCCCAAAGACAAACTCTTCTGACCGTCTCCAGCCTCATCGCGAGTCTCTTTCAGCACTCATCGCCGCCGGTGAACCTCACAATGAGTCCACAGCCTTATACAGTCCTCGTCACAGGCTCCTCCGGCCACCTAGGCGCCGCCCTAATCCACACCCTCCCATCCCACGGCCACGTCCCGCTCGGAATCGACATCCTTCCCTCCGCGACAACACACGTAACAACCTCGATCACAGACCGCGAAACAATCTCCTCCATCTTCACCTCGAATCCGACAATAACCCACATCATCCACGCCGCAACCCTCCACAAACCCCACGTCGACTCCCACCCGAAATCCGCCTTCATCGACACAAACATCACCGGCACCCTGACGCTCCTCGAAGAAGCTTCGGCCCGCCTCCTCCCGCACCTCGAATCATTCATCTTCATCTCCACGACCTCGACCTTTGGCGCCGCCCTCTCCCCGGCCCCCGGCTCCCCCGCCGCCTGGATCGACGAGGCCGTGGTGCCCCTCCCCAAAAACATCTACGGCGTCACCAAGTGCAGCGCAGAGGACCTCTGCCACCTCGTCCACAAGCAGACCGCCCTGCCCGTCCTCGTCCTCCGCACGTCTCGCTTCTTCCCGGAGGCCGACGACGACGAGGACCGCCGCGCCTCCATGTCCGACGCGAACCTCAAGGTCTGCGAGCTGGCCTACCGCCGCGCCGACATCGCCGACGTGGTCTCCGCCGTGGCGTGCGGCATGGCCCGCGCGTCGGCGATCGGGTTCGGCAAGTACATCGTCTCGGCCCCGCCGCCGTTCCCCCGTGACGACCCCGAGGTCCTGGCGCGGCTGGACGCGGACGCGGGGGCCGCTTTTCGCGAGTGGGTGCCCGCGGCCGAGGTCGTGTTTGAGAAGCTCGGATGGAAGCTTCTGGGGAGGGTGGATCGCGTTTACGATTCTTCCAAGGCGGTCAGGGAGCTCGGATGGAGGCCCGAGTGGACGATTGAGAAGGTTGTTGAGAGGTTGGGAAGGGGCGAGGATTGGAGGAGCGAGTTGACGCGTCTTGTTGGGAAGAAGGGGTATCACGCTGTGCCGACCGGGGTGTACACGACGTGATGATGCTTTCCTTCTGCTTTGTTGGCAACGAAGAGAATTACAGATTTGGTATTTGGTGACGGTCTAAGTACTGCGCGTAGGATATCCACTGAAAAATACAGCAAAATGAATGTACAGTAAAGCAACAATGAGCAAGGCTATGCAATGTTCTCGACAAGCCCCAACTCCTGTCCCAACTCCAGAATCTCCCTCGCAACGGCATCAACGTCCACAGTCTTGATGACCACACGGTGGTTCCCGTCCCACTCGACCAACCTCGTGGACCCGGGTTCGCAGTACTGCTTCAGCAACCTCCGATGCTGCTCCAAGCCAGGGTCCTTCATCCCGTGCACGTGAATCGTCGGCAACCGCAGCAGGTGATCCGTCCCGCTTCCGTTGGGCCAGTCATTGAACACCACGCTCGCCTCCGCGGCGTCACCGACGCCCTGGGGAGGGTCTATCCTGTCGTCGAGCACAATCAACGGCGCGCGACCGGCAAGCAGCACCCCGAACTTCCAATCCGCACTCCCGCCCGCGCTGGCGATGCGCTTGCCGTACTTCTTCTTCAGCATCTGCTGGGTGTACATGAGACTGGCGCTAATCTTGGCGCCCTGGCTGAAGCCCATGAGGCCGACCCACTCGCCGGTGGCGCCAAGGGCGTCGTCGTCGTCCATGGCCATGCGCAGTTGGAAGTGGATCTCGGCCGAGGCCGTCTCGGCGTCGACGACCTGGTGCTCGGGGAGCCAGCGGAGCCAGCGGCGGAAGGGGCCGTAGTCGCCGTATACGGAGACGATGGACTCGTGCGGGGCGCATATGAAGGGTCCGTCGACGAACACCAGGCGGAAGTGGTTCCTGAGACGTGAGATGAGGGCGCGACACTGGACTTTGAAGACGGCTGCGTTGACGCCGCCGCCGTGGAGGCAGAGGATGCGCGGGAGGTGGAGGGTTGTGTCCGGTCCCGAGGGGACCGGAGGTGTTGTTGCGCTTGGCATTCTTTCGCGTACCGTTTGATGTGACAAGTGCGGGACGTATTTCGTGATGTGTGTAAGTAGACCAGGCGGAGGCAGTGTCCAGCTTGGGTCCAGTGCAAGGGGAAGACACTGTCTTCCGAAAATTCTTCGGGACCGAAGGGAACGTCGTCGGGTAAAGTTGAGAGTGAGGAAGAGGAGTGAGAGAAAGGGCCGAGAAAGACGCGAGAGGACGACAGGTAAAAAGGACGATCCGGAGCTGAACTTGGTTGCGCTTACTTTCGATAGAAAGGGCCCTAGTCGGCCACTCTGCGCGCGCGCCGCTCGTCCACGTCGGTCCCGGGTCTTGGACAGTGGGAAAATGTGTGGAAAAGGAAGCAAGGGCTGCGCAGGGACAGCGCCCAGCGTCGTTTTGTGGGGGCGATGGATTCCTGTGTCTGTGGCTTTCACCGGCCGGAACTCCGAAAGGTGAGCATTCTGCGAACGGCGACTTTCTCTCACCAGATACAGCCTGACTGACTGCTAATCAGGCTTAGTGTTCCAATAAATCGATAGCGGATCCCGCGGGGGCGGGTAAGATTGCAGATCAGGCTTGATCCAATTCTACTGTATTCGCCGGCCTCTACCGTTTCTTGGCGCAAGCCAAAATGCCGCTTAGCTGATAGAGCCTGGGGGGGCTGGATGGGCCACACTGAGCTTTCGGGACGAGGGAAGGACATGCTTCGGCAGGAGGTAGCGTCTTATTGTACTCTGTCTTGGTAGTGCGGACCGACGGAGGGCGGATTCCGGATCGCCCTGAGACTATGAGATGAGATGGCGCAGCTGACACATAAAACCCACAAGCAGGCTGTCATTGCCATGCTTACCAAGATATCTCACTTGTGTGCCGTCTACCTGTGTAAAGGTGACTGCCCCTCCAGACACTCGTCGAAAGGTGTTCGGGAAAGGCAGTAGAAGGCGTTCGGAGTTCGTCCTTCAGGCCCAACGAGTCAACCCAAAACAAGAAACCAAAGTTTGTCCGACCCGGCGGGACGGTCGAGCGGCTGCAGCACGGAGTTCAGATTCGGTAGAAGCAGCGTGAATCTTGAGATGAAGCCACTGAGGGAGCTTGGTTTGACGAGCCAACTTTTGGTCGTGGAAAATTCTACCAACGAAACGGGCCGCCGTTGTTGGTTTCGTTTGTCCATGTCGCCCCCTGACCCCAGCCCGTTCAAGCTTTCTCGTGTCGCCAGTCTCTGGTCGCGTGCTCTGGTTTGTTCGACTCGGAGAAAAACAGAACTCGGGCGCCGGACCTTTCGGAGACGTCCGGTTCAGCGTGGACCGAACCAATCTAATCAGCCTTCGTTAGCGACGTCCGATCCGACCGACGTCATCTTTGCTGTCGATTAAACGACTGATGAATCGAGAGGCAGCTTCGCCGTCGTATACCTCCCATGTCGGCTCCCAAGGTTCTCAGAACCTCTGCTGTGAGGCTGTTGAGGTCGATAATACGTTTTACGAACATATAAGAAGAGGAGGTAGTGGTCGCTTTCTAGGTATTATATAAAGTATATTATATATAGCAGAGTATATATTATAGGTTAAATTTACGTGAGAAAGTGTAATTACCCCTATGTGGCTGAACGTGGGTGGCAAAACAGGCAATAGAAGAAATCGAGAGGCACCCCGCCATCTGAACGTCGTCGGCGGGAAGGCTGCTTAGTTTTGTAGGAGGATGCGAACCACCCTCCCGCAGAAACAATCGGATAAACGTCATCGGAAGCCGTCTTCACTGGAGGACGCGTGAACCTGCGATGCCGAATCTTGATCTCCGAATTTCTGTAGGATGCAACCCCGTTGCGCGGCGGACTTGGCCGTCTCCCTTGACCGGGCCAGCAGGACTCCGTTCCTTGACTCGCCTGGCGGGCATCGCCGAGATGACTCTCCCCAGCAGGGTTTTCCGTCTTTGCTCACATGGGAATGATGGCCGACAGCAGACGCGTCAAGAATACGCGACGCAGAACTCTGAAAGCGATTGCGAGGACGAAATCGAGCGAGGCGAGAACCGGCCTTGTGTACCTTCCATGGCATTCGGAGGCCGCGGGGGAACTTATAGGGGAGTCAGGGGACTGCAGTACGTTCGCAAATCGTTAGCGGTCTGTCTGGCGCAGGGTTCCGAAGGTGCAAATGCTCGCTGCGCTTTTCTTAGCTTATATAAAGCAAAGTATTGCTTTTTTAAGCTAGAGCAAGCAAATTTTACTTACTATAGTAATCTCTATATAAACTGAAATTAATTAGCTCTAGATAAACTCTAAGTTAAGGGCTAGGGCTTCTCCTATATACCAGTTAAGAATATCCCTCTCTAATTATACTAACTCCTCCTCTATAAGAAACTCCTATATTACTTATAGTAGTAGCTATAAATACCCTCCCTCCTAGGCGTATAGCTATTTAAATACTTAACTATTTATATATATAAATATAAGCCTATTAGTAATCTTAGGAGCTAATTAATTATAAGCTAAATTATATATAAAATTAAGTACTAAAAAGCTTCTCTCTAATAGGACTAAAGTTATAATATAGCCTAGTATTTATAGTGCTAATAGGGCTAGTTTCGAGTTCTAGACTTATATATACTTCTACGCTATAAGTAGGCTCTGCGCGGGCGCTTAAAAGGGGGTTATTAGGTTAAATAATAGGCTTATAACTATATAAAGGTCGAGGATCTTAATATAATAGGTATTATAGTAAGTAGTAGTTAGGGTAAATCTCTCTAGCTAATTAAATATAACTACCTACTCGTTATTACTATATATACGCTACGTATTAGAAGGTAGGAGGGTAGATATAATAATATTAATATTAGTAATTTATTTTACCTAGCGGGTATTAAATACTCTAAATATCTCTACCTAGTTAACTTAGTATATATTAATAGCATAGCGCGCCTCGTAGTAGTACTAAATACCCTCCTAATAGGTAAGTATATAACTAGTATAGGATTAATCGGTTTCTAATATCTTAATAGCCTTATTAATTAGTCTAAGTAGGTTAATAAGAGTCTCTATATAGAGCTAGAAAAATTTATTACTAATAATACTAATTAGTATAGTAATACTACTAGCGTTACTATCCCTTATAATAGAGCCTCGCTAGCTAGTAATATTATTAAGGTAGATATAGTTAAAAAGGGTACCCTTTAAATAGAATATTAATAATAAGTAACGCTTTATACTTCCCTATTAGGTAAAAGAGGAAGTAAGTAGGGCTTTAGGCTTATTATAAATAGTAACTTAGAGTTACTAAAGTTAGGCTAATTATAACTATAAAGTATAGAAATAACTAATAATACTTAAGGCCTTCTTAATAATTAGTTACTATAGAAATAGCTTTATAATATCGCTAATAAGAAGGTTTAGCCTATAGGAGTTATAGAGAATAGGAATAATATACTTAAGGCTTAGTTAATAAATAATCTCTTAATATAAAGCCCTTATAATACTATTTATATTAGTTATAAAGCTATTAATCTACTTAAGGTTAGGAATACCCTTAACTATAGAGATCTCTTTAAGAATAAGAAGGAGCTCTTAGGTACTCTATATTATATTATAAGAGTAGTTAGTAGTTACTTATATATACTAGAAGAAGGTAATACTACTAAGTAGTATAATAGAGATATTAATAATATAATTATTAGCGTTATCTTTAGAGCTATTAAAAGTTATATTAATATAGGGCGAAGCTTTAATAATAGCCTTAACTTTATAGTAGTAGTTATTATAGATATAAGGTAAATATACCTTGCAGAGGCTATATAATAATAGTAGCTTCTAGCTAGGTTAAAGTAGTATAGTTAAGTCGCAGGTCTAGTCGTCTTTATAGAAGGTAAAGGGGTAACTATTAGTAAAGATAGAAAGTATAGCGTAATAGTTTAGCTAGTCTATTAGATCTCTAAAGGTATTATTAATTATAACTATAGTAATAAGGGTAGCTATAATTAGTAGTTAGGTATAGGTTTAGTATTTAAGGTATTATAAGTAGTAGTTAAGATACTTCCTCTACCAAGAGATACTAACTATAGTAATCTAGCTATAGTATTTATACTACTCTTTTTAGTCCTTATTATTATAATTATAGTATAGGCGAAATGACTACTTAATAATAGTAGTTTTAAGGCCTCTTAAAGCTATTATAACGTTATTAGTAATAATAATAATAATAGTAGAGCGTTATTAGTAATAATAATAATAATAGTAGAGCGTTATTAGTAATAATAATAATAGTAGTAGAGGTAGTATTATAAGAGGGAAAAAAGAGCTCAAAAGTTAGCCTAATTGCGATTATTAGGTTAGGTTAGCCTTACGCTAGCTTAATTAGGCTTAGTTTAGTGTAATATCACGCTTTTATCGCTTTTTTAGGCTAATATAAAAGCACTGCTTTTTTGGGCTAAAGCAGAAAAACTCGGAACCCTGGTCTGGCGGCGCTCAGCCACGCGCTACCTCACCTTGTTGCCCCATGTGCCCCACTATCCGTCATCAGCCACACCATGACGTTACCCGGTCGTGGTGCCCCTCCAAGCTTCCCCTCTCTGTGCCACTGGTGAGCTGGCAGCTTTACCTGGTAGGAAGGTAGCTACGCCTGCTCTCGTATGACATTTAAGATTCAAGAGGCCTCTCTACTCTACTTTAAAAGTTAAAGTTCTCCATCTAAGCCTCCCTTATCCACGACATCCACATTGACGACAATCTGCGCCACAGGGTCCTTCAACGAGAGCAATAGGGCCCCGTCTCCGACGTCTCCAAACATACAAAGAGAGACCCCAAAAGCTCTTCCATCCAGCATCAGCCTGTTCACAGAGCTCCATCAGAGCTCCTCTTCTCCGTCAGACGATATCCCGGATCCTCGCATCAACATCCAAGTTTCTTCTTGTGTTTGATACCCTATTCCGCACATCACCAGGCCTGAATCATGTCGTGGTCAGGCCCCAACTCCTCCGAGAAGCCGCCTGTCCCCACGGGTGAGCAACAGATCTATCCTCCCCCGCCGACCGACCAGCAGCACCACCAGCCCGGTCTCGGCGAGAAGCCTACCGGAACCAGCGAGCTTCCCGGTCAGCAGGGCCAATACTTCCCTCCCCCGCCACCCGGTCCTCCTCCCGCGAACCAGCCTCAGTACACACATGCTCCCCAGGCGCAGCAGCAACAGTATGGCGCGCCTCCTCAGCATCAGCAGCAGTTCGCTCCTCAGCCCCAAGGCCCCGAGTACAATCCGGCTCAGTACGGCGCCGGCCACCACTACCCGCCCCAGGGCGCTGCTCAAGCCGACCCCGCCGCGGGACAGGCTGCTGCCGCCTTTGCGTCGACGTCGGACACCACCAAGCCTCAGAAGAAGCATGGCGGGTGGGGTGAGAAACTGACGCAGTTCGGCATGAAGGCCGCTGTGCCCATTAACGCGCTGGCCAACAAGATGGGTTCGCAGAGCTTCTTGCCCACTACCATGGATAAGGAATGCGAGAAGGCGGCCAAGATTCTCCAGAGCTTCTGCAGTAAGTTTACCAATTATTCTCACGGTCCGAACACAGCTAACATCATCACAAGAGGAGGGTATCGCATCCGACGTCGCCCCACAACCCCATGCTTCCGAGAAGCTCGAGCCCGGAAAGACAGAGGGCGACGGCTCCCGTCCAGTAACACCGAACAAGGAGAAGGCGAAGAAGGATCAGAAGGCCATCGTCAAGATCCCCAGCAAGGTCATTAACAAGGCCGTTGGCCTGGCCATCTTCACCACCTTCAGAGCCGGCTTTCAGTTCTCCGGCGCCACTGGCTCTGGTGTTCTGATTGCCCGTCTCCCGGACGGCTCATGGAGTCCTCCTTCTGGTATCCAGGTTCATGCTGTCGGCGCCGGCTTCATGATCGGTGTTGACATCTACGACTGCGTGTGCGTCATCAACAGCCGCGATGCCCTGGGTGCTTTCATGAGCACACGTGTCAGCTTGGGTCCCGACGTCGCCGTTGTCGCCGGTCCCTACGGTGCCGGCGGTGTCATGGACATGGGCGCCAGCTTCGGTGGCAAGAAGCAGGACGAGAAGAAGACTGGCGACCAGGCCACAGCTGCCGAGGCCCAGCCCATCGATGACGGAAAGCTAAAGCCTGACGACAAGCAGCACAAGCGCCGGAGCAGCAGTTCTTCTCTCAAGCCCGTCTTTTCATATGTCAAGTCGCGCGGCTTCTACGCCGGCGTCCAGGTCGACGGCACTGTCGTTACAGAACGCAAGGACGCCAACGCCGCCTTTTACGGCCACAAGGTCTCGGTCGATCAGATCGTCAGAGGCCAGGTCCCACCGCAGGGTCCCGCTGGTATGTGGCCCGGTGGTGCTCATGCACTGTACGACGCACTCCGGACTGCGGAGGCGCAGCAGCCCCTTCCGGATGCGAACCTGCCCCCCCCAGCTCCCGTGCCGGCTACCGGATCCGCCCCCGGACAGTTCCCTCCTGGCCACGGGGCCCCCCCTCAACAGGCCCAGTACGGTGGCTACCCCGAAGGAGGTGCCCCGCCTGTTTACGGCCAGCAACCTCAGTATTCGTCCCACGCGGGAGGACCACTAGGATCTCATCCCCCTCAAGGCGGCCCAACCGCCTCGGGCGCCCTGGGTGACGAGCAGCTTCCCGGGTACGTCGACGATGGTGTGCCGCGACCCGGCGTGGGCGACAACAAGCAGCAGTATCAGTAGAGAATGAGTGTCATGACTTGGTTTGTGTATAATGGTTGCGCAATGAGATATCCCTCTGTATGGCCTGCTGCAATAAAGAGCTTAGATAGCCTATGATGTAATTCATCTTCGCATGCGCTCTCGTTTCCCTCCAAATTAGTGAAGATCTCGAGTCTGTCAGTACCGATTTAAATTGCGTCTCGCGCGGCATGTCATGTCAAGATCGTTTGACAACGAAACTGGTATTGCGAAGGCGCCGTTGCTGTGCTATGGCAGCATGCATCCAGCCGAGACATCAGGCCTCACAGCTTGACAAGTCGACCAGCCGTCCTCCGAGGTACCACGGCGACAGGAACAACAGCGGCCAGAATGGGGGGGGGGCGCACGATGCGGCAACGGGGAGGGCCGCCGCATGCACTAATTAGGGAGGCCACAACGGCAGCAATTTTCGACGTTTGCATCTGCTTCGAGTGACTGGATTGCAACTGCCTTCGACCGGACAGCCAAAAACGTTCCTCGAGGAGACCATATGCCCTGCTTGATTCGACGGGTAATTGAGCCTCGCCTTGCTGATCCGCGTCGTGAAGAGATGATGACTGGTTCGAGACTCGCCGCAATTTGTGGCTTTATTTTCTGCATGCTGCGCCAATGTTCCAGAAACGTTTCACAGATATTATTGAGCATCAGCCTGGTTGGTCCTGTGGCTCACGCTAGCGGCTGATCGACTGCCATGTTTCAACTACTGCCAAGTACGCCGAATAACGCATCGTTGATTGGGAAAAGCAAGTTGACCGTCGAAGAAGCAATGGTCGGATTCGAGTGGTCCCAGATTCACGACCATCCCAGCCAGGCACAAGATCATGCAGGGTGCGTCAAGTCCTTCTGAGCAAACCAGATTCAGCGACTTCCATGTACGCAGACCACGGCATGATGGGTGTGTCGTCTCACAGGTCGTGGCATGAGTGATTCCCGCACAATTTCAAAGCCGCCTAAATGCTGTCGTCCTCTCAAAGCGCAACGGTAAAGTCTTACTGCGCCCGGCTAGCGATCGGACCGACGAGATAAGCGGATGGAGGACAGCAGATCGTGATATCCGCCCTAGCCTCTTGAGGTAATGCGGGATCAGGGTGCCTGCTGGTGCGGCACGGCGCCTAGGGACCACAGATGACAGATGGATCAAAGTGGCGGCCGGCTGCTGTCTGCTACCGCGTCGTCACAGGTTGACGGCGCAAAACTTCCTTTCCAATCAATCCGGGGCCACCGTCTGCTGTTGGTTGAATCACTGTAGTGTAGGGGACTACTCTGGATCGTAAGTTGCTTCGACACGGAGATGTAATGACCCACCGGTACGGTCGGTACGATCGACGAATTCGGACGAAATTCCTCGAGAAAGTGACTTCGTGGTCCTAAAAAAAGACAGACGCCAGACTGGCTCATGTGCTCTATCCCACCTGGGCTTGGCGTGATTCCATGAGCTTAGTCTGTTGACTATTCGGTATTCCCCGCCACCGTTGGAACGCTGGAATCCATTTTTGCATTCCATCCGGCGCCAGAGAGACGGGACGTCACAATTGTGACGCATGTCTAGACTTTGCCCGTCTCGCCTGGGCCGCAAGTTCGGTACACGGGAGAGGTGGGCATTATTCCTTGATCTAAATAAGCCCAGTCAGGCTGAGCGAATTCCAGCTTGGTCGTGATGTTGGTGTTTGTTGTCAAACTGCGCGACAAACATGGTTGTGTTGAAGACGTCATCGACTCCACGGCGATGAGACGCCCGGGGTGTCCAGCACTGGCCAACTCGGAGCTTTCGACAGCAATGCCCTCTCAGAGTCTCACCCTAGTTTTCCGCTCACTTCGGCCTTTCACCGGCGGCTCATACCTCCAGTTGCCCACAACCCCTTATTCATCTGACATCCCCACGCCAAGGAAAAGTTCAAAAGGTCACTCGAAGTAAAGCTGGAGCAGTTAAACTTGGAAGACTGTACCTTCAGATCGTGGCAGGTCCATGAAAAGGGCCTCCGATAGTGGTTTAGGTGGGCAGATGAGCAGGCCCATCGCTAGGTCCATGGCCGTTTTTCTCTTCTTTGTTTTGGGGTTTGAGCCTTTGTCGAGCGTCGGTTGCACGGTGCCATGCGTCATCTCATATGGACAACATATTTGGACAATTAAGCTCAGGGCCAAGCCTAGATGTTTCCAGATGTTTGCACTGACTGGCCAGGTAGAGCTGGACAGAATTGACTTTCTGAGATCCTTAGCCTCCCGTCTTTCGGTGCATGCGTTCGAATAGCGAAGGTTTGCAGGCCCGTTAGGCTCAGGGCAGCCGAAAGTCTGTCGTGGCGTGTGGCCAGCAGCCGCCACTGTTTGGTCGGGGTGACAGCGATGGGCAAGAGGCGATTGAGCTTCACAATCTAACCACTGCTACGTTTTTTCGGACATAAAGGTTACCAAGAGCTTCACAATCTTGGCTTGAAGGAATAAAGGCCGCGTGTCAGAGCGTCTATTCAACTGTTGTCAGAGAAATGCTGATCGGCCGCGGTTCGCAGCAGGATCCGCGTCATGTTTCGTCAAAAGGGAGAAGAATCAAACAGCGCCGGCACAATCCTTGATTCGGAAGTGCAGTCGGTTGGGGTCTGGGATGGGATGTCCAAAGTCCCTCGGTCAAGATCGAGAGCGGAGGTCAATCTGTCTCAGGGAAGACAAGTTGCAACAGCCTGTGGCGGTGAACCTGTCTCCCATTTTCAGCGCTTTTCCTCCCCGTTTGGGGTCTGACTCAGCGCAAAGCAGCGGACACAGAACTGCCAGCGACCTACCAGTTAGAGGTGAGCGGCAGTCTACGCCTCCTATTTTCCCTCTTTGGTGTCGATCTTCAGCTGGAAACCATTTGGTCGGCCGCAAGGGGGCTTTATCAACTCGAAATACTCCGTAAACGCTGGAGGTTGGGCCGTTGAATGAGGGGTTAAGGAAGCTAGCGCGAAGGCAGAGAAGATCAGAGCCTCTTTGAACTGTTGCCGGAGCTCCCCGCGATAACATTCCAGATGATAAAAACGTTCAGTACGTATACTATTCCGTGGGTAGTCAGTCAGCCGTTCAAAATTGGGACTTGAGAGTCTGACAGACTGAGACTGGGAGGTTCCGTTGGTTCTATGGACCTCTCAACGGTAACGGCGCAGGAACAGGTGTAGTCATTGTGGTGTGGTCGTTGGCGTTCGCAGTTGACATTGGCCACTCGAGTGGAGGCGCTGGCAGACGCTGGGTCTGATCGTCTGGTCCGGATGATGACGACGCGTAACTGGGCCCAGTTTTTGTGCTGTGAAAAATACAGGCGTCTCTGGTAGGTGTGCATGCTTTTTTGGGGTTCTAGAGGGTTTCATTCGGAGCAATAGACGGGTGGCACTGGGCAGCCAGGCAAGACAGTGGCACCGAGCAGGCTGTGTTTGTGTACAGCGGGTACGAGGTTCCCAGCAGCAGGAGCCCTCTGTGCGGTTGTACGGCGAAAGGCTCTCAGCTTCAGCTCAGCTCGTATGGATAGACGACGATGGCGATGCAGACTGGTCGAGAGAGTCATGACCAACGGCGACTCCAGGGCACTGAGTTCGAGGTAAGATGCCTGGAACAGGGCGGGTGGGCAGCCATCCGGGCGGCGAGGATCCGGACGGTAGGCTGTATCTGTAGTGTACAGCAGACGGGTACGGGTACAGAATACAGATGGGGAATAAATGGATCTGGAGAATGGAGTCTACGATTGACAGGCGCAGTCGACAGGGAAGCGGCAGAGGCGACTTGGACCCACGAGGTTGACAAGTTGACGAGGTTTTTTCTGGGTTCCCAGGCCGAACGGAGAAGGAAACGGAGATCAGGGATTGAGACGACGCATCGACGGTGATCAGCACGACGTCGATTGAGTAGCGAGTAGAGTTATACTATCTGGCAGCGTGATCCGTCTGGGCCTCGCGATGGAGCAGAATCCAGAACTCGCGTGCTGGCCGTGCCATCCGAACGCGATTGAGGATCCTCAAAGTCCAAGACCATGGTGTCAACTCCAATGGAATGTCGTGTTTTGTGTGTTTCTGACGGGCCAGTCCGGGAACCGATGTCGAGCTACCCGTCGCGGCGAAATTGACGAGATTGAAGAGGCCCACGGACGAGATAGCCAAGGCGTCTCGAAGGGGATGGCAGCAGCAGCAAATTGATGAGATTGGAACGTGCCGTGGACGAGCTGGGTCCCGTGGTGGTGGTGGTTGTTTGCAATGGGAATCCGAAAATCTAAGATTGGGGTCGCTCGGCACATGGAACGGTTTGGAAAGGGGAGAGATTGCGACGATTGACGGTGGATACGGAAAAGGAACTTGCTCAAGAGACGGCATCTATCTGATGCGGGAAGTACTTGAGAAGTATATAACGCCAAGGGAAGGCGGCTATCGAGACGCCCATGGAAGGGAGCCCCTGAAACCCAAGAAGGATGGTGGTCGATGGCCAATCAGGAACTTTTGGTGCATTTTTCGAGCACGATTATTCTGCCCTTTTTTTGGGGGGGGGGGGCAAGTTCCCTTCAGGCACTTCACCAGGCTCACCTTCCAATCATGCGCTGTTTCCTCGAGCCAGCCCGTTTGCTGAGCCACTAAGGTAGAAGGCGATTGGATAATGAGACGGAATGGATGGCATTGTAGTGGGGCTCGCTACCGGTCATTTGTGAACTACCTTACCTTTGATACGAACGACTTGGCAGAATTTTTTTTTTTTCGCTTTTATTTTTTATTAACTATTCAAGTCCCCTGCGGCGAGCTGAGCTTCATATGTCTTGTTATCCTGTGCCAATGCACGGTCAATTGATAAGAAGCGCAGAAGCAAGATATCAGTGTAATGCGCCAGCAATCTTGGGATCCTGGAAGCCGGCGAGACGGCCTCGGTGCAGGTTCCTGGCACAATCACACACCTTCGAGGCTTTCAAGTTTCAATGTACCTTTACTTCAGAACCTACCCGCAATCCGTCTCCGACGCCCTCGAGACGGGACTGTCAGTGAGCTTGAGATTGATGAAAGAGACGGGAGATTGGCTCGTCCAGCCTCAAGCAACCCACCAGCTACCAGCCACGAGGCCACCTGCCACGAGATGGTGTGTCTGCCCTGTTCGGGGTTGACAAAACAACCAGAGCGTATTCCTGACGTCTAGCTCCATGTTGCCAGATCTTGAATTCCAGTTGATGCTACGGCAGGCACTATATCATCACCACAAGCCATCTGCGTGCCGAATTACCATGCCCAGTTATGTCAACCAATCCTGATCGGCTAGGCGTTACCGTCACCCTGCCGCACAGAGTTGAAAGATTCCGTAAATGTGCAGGACGGCCGGGGAAACTGTGGATGAGGTCGCGCCTTAGCGTCCCAGAAAATCCCAGTTCGGTGTGGTCGATCCACTCCTGACTCCTGACCCCCGCTGGGAATAACTCCCTGGCCCCCCATTCGCGGCCTTCGTCCTGGCCAGTCAGCATCCTCCATACTGGCGCTATCCTGCCCACCTCCCATCCCGGCCTGCCCCTTTCCAAATTCCAGCGTGCCCTCAGCTTTCACAAACCCACTCACCCTTGTCCTTTGCTATTCGTACCTCTCTATCTCTCTATCTGCCTCAGCCACAAGCCGCTGCTCTCAGGCTGCTCAGCGCTGCGAACCGGGCCAGAAGCAAGCTGCTGCTGCGGAGAACACGAGACAAAGGGCGACTTGTTGCTTCTGCGTGTTCCGTGCGTGCGTGCGTCCGTCCGTCCTGCTGCCGCAATCGCGTCTGCAAATCGACATGGGACGGACTCTCTGCTGAGTCTCTTCTCAGGCTCGTTCAGCATCCATCAGCAAACGGTAGTGAGCACCTCATCCTGGGTGTTTGAGCTTAGGGGAGAGACTATCCCCAGGAATGGGCCAAGGGCGCCTCGTCAACCTCCAACTCGGTTGCAAAATCCCATGCACGCAGCAAGACGCAACACAACGCAACGCTCGCGTACCAGACGCTACTACTTACTTCTACCATTTCGCAGCTGCAGGTCCCGTTTTATCCAGTTCCGTTCCTTCCTATCCGATCCCACCCTGCACCACCACAAGGTAACCAGCAGCGTCTTGCCTCCATCTATCTCTGTGAGCCTTGTGTGCTTGTCTGAAGGCGCTCTCACAGTTCCAGAGCCGCTGGCTGAGGTGATTGATGGACGCGCGTGGCGGCGGGAGAGGGGATGAGTGGCAGCCAACCAATCAGCCGATCTCCCATTTCCCCCTTCTTTTTCCCTATTTTCCTTCCCGTTGTCTACCTTACCGTAGGACTTCGTACCTTACCTCGTGCTCTTTGCTTAGGAGCGGAAAAGGCAAGGCCCAAGGTAAGGTACTATAGTAGGTAGTCACCTACCTACCTTACCATAGGTGGGCAAGATATGAGAAACAAGGTACGGCTACAATCTATCTGACGAGCCTCCAAAAAGGAAAACATATCTTTCTGTTTCTTCAACAGCAGGCCCCCCTGCTCCCAATTTTATCCTAACCACCAAATTCCCACCCGTCCCTGGCTGCCTTGCTGATTTGCACCTTCGCACCCAAACTTGGGACTTGGTCCAACTCCATCTCGTCCCAGTCTCCAGTCTTTCCCTCTTTCTTCTGGATGCCCACTCCCGCTCCTACTCACCCCTGGTCCACGCCTCCATCTCCCACCTCACACACCCACCACACACCCCTCCCCAGGACCACCAAACCCAGCATCCCCATCCGTCACTCTACTGCATACGCTGCTCTCATACCGTATCCTTACTCCGTATTTTCGTACACTCACTCACCACCCAAGTCGCTCTCTCAACGTGAGGTATCCCCTACTGTTCTGGCCTTCTATTCAGCACCATTACGCACTCTTTTTGTACCTACCCGCTGCTATTCCAGAGACCCTCTTTTCGTTCTTCCAGACCTCATCTACCTCTTCTTCCTGCGCCTCCCCCTTCCCCTCCTGCTCACTTCCTTTCTCTTCGTCTCTCCAGTTCACCACCAATCTGGATCGCCAGTCTCTGCTTGCGTCTTCGTTTCCTGCAGCAGAGATTCCTGTTTTCCCGATCACTTGCCGGTCCTATGATCGTGTCACTCGCTCATCGCCACCGCTAGCAGCCATACCTAGTACCAGCACATTTTCCTTTGGCATCGGCTCTTAGATTACTTCGGTTTCCCGTTTGATAAGTCTTTGGGGTCGTGGAGCTCTCATCCGAACTAATTCCAAACCCACCGCGTACATCATATTCAACAGCACAGAAAGAAGACCTCGACGGCACCCGACGACTTCGGCCACTCAACCCGACACGGCACCCCCGTCACAACCGTCAAGCTGGACGAAAAACAACTAGACGTCTTTATTCGGACAATGGGCGCTAAGCTGCCTAGTCCGGTTCGCGCTTGCAGTATGCGAAACCCACTCGCGAGAACGCTGCTTTTTGCAGTCGTCGTTCTGGTCATTATGGCCCTCACCCTCAGAAACGACGCCATTGATGTCCGTGGCCGGATCATGAAGACCGGTGCTGGAGTGAAGTCCTCCATCACTCACCAACAGCCCTTGGACCCAGTCAAGTCTCACGGCTCTTCGTCTCTCTCTGACAAGATCCCCGCCGAGCCTGCTCCTACCTCGACTCACGTCATGAATTGCGATGTCAACACCGACCACCTCAAGCAGCTCAAGGAAAAGTACGGCCTCGACAACAGGCTTCACTATTTAAAGCGTTACGTCAAGTTCAACCGCAAGAACATCCAGCGCAAGGCCTACACCGTCCTCGACCAGGATTTCCTGCCTAAGAAGTTCAAGACGGTTGATGTCACCAAGACTTACGCCCCTGAGGAGTGTCATGCTCCTCTCGAGATCCCCGTCCCTCAGTCTCCTTACCCCTCGACTGTGAACGCTTCGGATTTCATGTTTGCTGTTTCCACCACCTATAAGCGTTTCAACGACCCCAAGACAAGCCCGATCAAGGAGTGGTCTCACTGGCTCACCGACAGCAACGGCAAGTCTAATGGCGGCAAGCTGCTTCTGCTGCTCCTCGACGCCAGCGATGCCGAACTCAAGGATGCCAGCGACAGGCTAAAGCGTGTCGGCATCGACGTTGATGTCGCTCACTCGGACCCCTCGATGGAGATGGCCGTCCGCTACCTGACTTTGGTACCGTACCTGTACAACCACCCTGACCGCAAGAGCAAAAAGTGGCTGGTGACCTGTGACGACGACACCTACTTCCCCAGCATGCACGGTCTCATCGATAAGTTCGCTACTTTCGACCACCTTGACCCTCTGTACGTCGGAACTCTTTCTGAAGACGTCAACGCCCTTCACCGCCACGGATCCCAAGCTTTTGGCGGCGCAGGTGTTTTCTTGAGCGTCCCTCTGGCTGCTGCCATCAACCAGCTCTACGAATCTTGCAAGACTCCCCAGAAGGTCAAGGAGGCCAACTCCGGCTGGGGTCCCCAGGGCGATATTTTGCTCCGCAAGTGCATCTACGAAAACACCGAGGTCCGCCTCACCAACATCTGGGAGCTCTGGCAGCTCGATCTGTACGGCGACCCCGCCGGCTTCTACGAGAGTGGCATCAAGCCCCTGAGCTTGCACCACTACAAGGGCGGTGGCTGGCATTTCGCGAAGCCCTTCCAGACCACCAAGGTTTCCCACGTCTGTGGCGAGGACTGCTCTTACCAGCGATTCATAACCTCCGACGATTTTATCATCGCCAACGGTTTCAGCGTCGCCCACTACCCCCAGGGCATCGATTTCAACCTCGACCAGATGGAGCGCACCTTCACCCCCGCCCCCGATGACATTGGCTGGAACTTGGACTACATGTTCGGCCCCCAGCGCAGATCTCTTCACAAGACTGGTCGCAAGATCGCCTGGGAGCTCCAGGAGGCACACGTGCAAGAGGATGGCTCCGTGCTCCAGGTCTACACCCGCAGGAAAGACGACGAGCGTTGGGTCGAGGAAGATGGCGAGCCCATGAGCAAGATCGATGGCATCATCGAGTTGGTCTGGATCCCCTCCACATGAGGCGCTCTCGGAATTGCCGAGCACGACGATATGATACGGGCAAAGGGCTCTTGGGGGCCCCTTTCCTCATGACACAATGGGATGGGTTGTTCTGGCATCAGCAAGTGCCACTGATTAAAAGCACCTCAGCAGCCCATCCATGCAATAATTTATCATCCCAGGATATCCTGGCCTGTTTTCAAAGCAGGTTCTCGGCCGAAATGGCACGGGCCTGTTTCGATTCAGACGGCAGCCGAAGGCAATCTGGCTGAAAAGAAGGTTGTCCTGCCAGGGCAAAAACCATACCACACCGATCCCGGCCTATACGGAAATTCAACCCCTGGACAGGAGCATAATCATAATCGGTCGACCGCGATACCCTCATTTCCTGCTACCAAGACTTTCGATTCGCATCTCGACTTCGGCATTCAGCTCTGACCATAGCTTCGGCGTTTGAGTTCGGGCTCTTTTTTCTTTTTACTACAAGCATGCTGGCAACCGCTACACTTTCATTTTAATCTCTTCTGCGGCATTGCATTGCACATAGAAGGATTGCTTGGATGGAACTCGCAATCGGTACATAGACCTGTGAAAGGCCGGACGTTTGGAGTCATGATAAGGACGTTGGATGTCCTTTTTGGGAGGTCAACCACCTGATTTGAATTACGGTGCTAGGTGCTCATGCCATTGGCGCCTTGTAGAGTTAGAAAAGTGTATACCAATTGTTACGAAATGTTCAAAAAACAAACATCGTAAAAACTGTGTTCCTATAGCTCCATGCTTGGGTGACTCGTCGATCATGGTCTGTGTTGGAAACGTGTCGGAAAAGTGGTAATGGGATGAACCAAGATTGCCTTAGGAATGAGGCAAGACCACTGATACTTCTCAGGCATCAAAATCTCCTGTCTCAGCCACGCCCCGCCCCCACTCGGCTGCAAGCCACCTCGCGCACCTCAGCTGCACCTTTGTGCCACCTCTGCGTGCCCCACCAACGTCAGACCCATCGACTTGGGCTGCTTCCTATCCTCCCATGTTTCTAGAAATGAAGTCATGAAGCTTGCTGGCGCAGCTTGAAGTTCCCAGACACTCGTCCCAAACCTCGATAGGGATTCCTTCGATATGGCGACGTGAGTGCACTTCTCATTCATGTGCTCCGTTTTGGGTTGACTGTTGACTGACTTTCCCTCGGAATAGCATATCCAACATCCTGTCGCTGCCCTTCCGCAAATCCACCCAGCTCTCGCTGTCCTCGACGATCCGTCAATACATCAACACTAAATACGACCAACACCCGGATATGTTCCGTCAGGACCTCGAGGTCATTGATGCGCTTCGTCGAGATGCAGTAAACGTGAGGGAGCCGCATCCCAGCGGCATTAAGAAGCTTCAGGCATACGCAGGACAGCTTGTGTGGATCGGTGGAAAGTTCCCGCTTGATGTACGTGGTCATTCCCAGGAACAATGCCAAAGCCGCTCCCTGGTGTAGAAAAGCTAACCTTAGTCAACGAAAGATCGGAGCCGAGTTTACATGGTACCCTGCATTGGGCTACAACACGGAACGACCGATGGTGCGAAACAACCTCAAGTACGAGCTTATGAACATCCTCTATAACCTGGCCTCCCTCTACTCCCAGCTTGCCGTCGCCCAGTCACGAACAGGAACTGAGGGTCTCAAGACGGCAGCAGGCTACTTCTCATCCGCCGCCGGCGTTCTGCAGCATATGCAGAAGGAGATCCTGCCCGAGCTGCGCATGTCGGATCCTCCCGAGGACATGGACGCCAACACGCTGGACTCGTTGACGCAGCTGCTGCTCGCGCAGTCACAGGAGTGTTTTTGGCAGAAGGCTGTGATGGACGGATACAAAGATGCCATCATTGCCAGATTAGCGGCTCGGGTGTCGGATCTTTACAGCTCAGCGGGCGAGACGGCCATGAAGAGCGAGGCCGTCAGTTCTGCATGGATCCACCACATGAGCGCCAAGCACCACCACTTTGCGGGTGCTGCACAGTATCGCGCGGCGTGCGATTGTTTGGAGAAGAGGAAATATGGCGAAGAAGTTGCGCGGTTGCAAGATGCTGTTGCGTGCGTGAGCGAAGGGTTGAAGGAGAGCCGCGGCGGGTATCTCAACAAGGCTGTTCTCGACGATCTGAATGGTCTAAAGAGGAAAGTCGAGGAAGACTTGAAACGGGCGGAGAAGGACAATGATGTTATTTACCTGCGTAAGTCCAGGCTCTTTTTCACGCGACCATAGCTATGCGCTGACTACTGCAGAACCTGTGCCACCAAAGTCAGAGCTTAAGATCCTCGACAGAGCCAATATGGCTATTGCCAAGACGCCTCCTCAAGTCGCCAATCCGTTCGATTATCTCGGAGATCAGACTGAGTTTGGACCGGCACTCTTCACCAAGCTTGTGCCGTTTTCCGTTCACGCAGCTATCACCATCTACGAGCAACTGCGCGACCGCATTGTCAATGAAAACATCATTGGGCAGATGGAAGCCCAAACTGAGAAACTGCATGCCATGCTCAGCTCCATAAACCTACCTGGCTCGCTGCAGGCCTTGGAGAAACCGCTTGGCCTCCCCCACAGCTTGGTTCACCATGCGGAAGAAATTCGACAAGCAGATGCCATTGGGCGCATTCAAAGAGCATTCTCCGACATCGATAAGCTTCGCAATGCAGATATCTCGGTATTCAATGAGGGCAAGGCGATCCTAGCAGCAGAAGAGGAAGAAGATCAGAGGCTGAGGCGAAAGTACGGCACCGATAGGTGGTCAAGACCAGACAGCCGTAGCGATCCTCAGGGCAGTGCGTTTTGGGGGCAGGTTGCAGAGATTGAGGGCTACTTTGCCAGCAGCACAAGCAGCGACGCTGTGGTGAGGGAGAAGTTCAGAGAAGTCCAGGACCTCTTGGAGATGCTTTCTGGATCAGACCGAGCGCTGATGGACTACGTCCCGTCGAGCAGGCGGATGGACATCCCGGAGCCTCTGAAGCCCGTCATAGGAAGACTGCGCGGGGCATACAACAATGTCCTCCGTCTTGAGTCGAGAAGGAGAAAAAAGGCCGAGGCGTTAAGAGAGAAGGCCAGAACGGACGACATCAAGCCAGACATTCTCAAGGAAGCGGCCCGACTGGAGAGGACGTACCCTACCACGGCTATTGTCCCGGCACAATTTAATGATTTCTTTGAGAAGCGTCTAGATAAGCTCTACGACGCCGAGATCGAGGCTGTTGCGAAGGAAGAGGATGAGCAAGCGCGGCTTATGAACGAGGTTCAACGGGTCAATCGCGAGTTCGAAAGCCAAAAGAAGAACTTGTCTAGCGGAAGTCGGGAGCGTGAGCAGGCATTGCAGAGACTCGACAATGCCTTTTACAAGTACAAGGAAATTGTCAACAATGTCGACGTGGGACGCAAGTTCTACAATGACCTGAGCAAGGTGGTTGGCCAGAACTTTAGGGATCCGGTCAAAGCGTGGGCTGCGGAACGGCGAATGGACGCCAAGAGCCTCGAAGAGTAAGTAAAACTTGTGTTCAAGCGAGGCTTATTATGCTAATATTTTATCTAGGGAGGTCAACATGCCACCCCTTGGCTCTCTTAACATCAACCGATCCCCAGTCCACTCTCCATCGGGGTCCAACTACGACCCGCGTTCGAACTCCTACTTCACCGCCAGCGTGGTTCCTGGCGCATCCCCGCCACAACAACAGCCACCTTCAAGACATGAAGTTCATTCCCCCGCAGAGGCACATATTCAGTCCTGGGCAGACTCGACCGTTGAACCGCAACATCCCAGGCCAGCGCCAGCAATGACCAACATGTGGCAGCCCGAGATGGGCATCAAGTTCGGGACTCCTGCTGGCGCCTCCGCTGCAGCTCCCGCGCAAGGCCAGCAAACGGCGAATAAACCCCCGCAAAGCGGCACCTGGGATCCCGGTTCTGGAATCAGGTTTGGATAGGACACAGCCCGGTTCCCTCCACCTAGACGTAGACAGCAGGGCAACTGAGATTTTCTCTCACACACACAGAGAGAGAGACACAGAGAGAAAGACACAGGGAGAAAGACACAGAGAGAAAGACACAGAGAGAGAAGGAGAGGGGGAGAGAGACAGAGATAGAGAGAGAGAGTGTGTGTGTGTCTGTGTGTGTGTGTGAAGCCAGCAAGCTCGGCGTTAGTGGGGTTTTCCGTCGTTGCTAGAGGTATTATATTTCCAAGCTTTTATCACTGCCCCCCCGTGTTATTCGTACATAATTCATCGTGGGCTTTTCTTTTCTCGTCATCTTCGGATTCGGACGCGGGCTACGATGCCCCATCCCCGTGTGCTTTCCCAGATTCCCATCTCGTTTTCCTTGCGGAAGGTGACTTCCTCTGCGCGGACGGTTATGCTCACGTCTTGGTCATGTGTCGGACCCGACGTGCTGGATTGTGCAGGCGGGTGCGATGACGAGGACGACGATGCCCCAGACGGTGGTGGCCTGAACAAACCCCATCTGCTCGCCTCCTTCTCTTCTTTGGCCTGTTCCACGACGGCACGCACGACGGTCCGATCCGAACTGGGTTCAGGCTGGAGCTGTCTCGCAAGACGACGCGCAAGGCCTTCATCATCCCACCACGACCACCACCGCTCACCCCCTCTCGCGGCACTCGTCATGGAAGTCTCATCGTCCCAGCGGCCCCAGTCGTCGAATTCCCGTGCGCTCGACGATTTCCCTCCGATGACGTCGTCGTCGGCGTAGCCGAAAGCGTCATCGTGCTCTGCCCCAGCGGCCGCTTTGCCGTCGGCGCCGCCGGCCCCTCCTCTGCCCTTTGCGTCGGGATCGTCGGTCGCGACGCGGATGACCTGCACCACTTCCCCGGCCCTCCGGTCCGCGTCCGAGGCGATGCTCCATCCCGGACCGACGGCTGCCGCGGGGACGAAGACGAGCTCTGCGACGGCGGGCGGGTGCGGGATCGTGCCGAGACGGGTCAGTAGGGACGTCAGGTGCGGCGTGAGTAAGGGGAGGAGGGCGGTTGTGGCGTGGGACTCGAGGGCGGATTGTTGGGCTTGGGTTGTGCGGAGGAGAGAGGTTAGCGAAGAGAGCGTTGTTGTGATTGAGGAGGAGGAGGAGAGGTTTGGAGAAGTGGTTGATTCGATGTACGATGGGGGCGCGTCGTAGTCGTCCTCTGGGTTATTTGGCATTTTGGAGGTTTTGGGGGGTTGGTGTTGGAGTGGGCTAGTGAGTGTGGTGAGCGCAGCTTGTAAGAGCTATGGGATCGTTGATTGTTGTGATACTATTCGTGATAGCTCAGCACCGATTATCCTGTGGCTGTCTTGTGGTGATTGGTGAAAAGCCGTGGGTTGTGTTTGTTCGGGTTTGTTTGCGATTTGACTGGCGATAGTGGCCGTTGAGGTTGAAGGTGAGGTTCAGGGTTTGAGGTAATCCGCCCATGGGAAAAACGCCGCGCAGGGTGCCTTGTCGGCGGGAGGATGAAATGATGTCGCCGGGGCAGGACGATGAAATGGGAAGATGTTCGCCTTCCGATATGTTCACGTGAGGATGGACTCGGCCGACTCCGGGCAGACTCCGGGCAGTCGGGCGAACAAGGTACCTACTTGGCGCAGCCACTAGGCTCCCCGGTTTCGTCAATTCGTCCCTGTGTTTCTTCTATGCGAGAGCAAATCGCAGCCTCCAAGGCGACGTCCAAGGGGGAAGGATGCGTATGTGTGTGGCAGGAACCAACCGGTTAGAGATTCCGTTTTAGGAGATAACTATAGAGGGCCCTTATTAGGTATTTTTAGCCTAGCTTAGTATTAGAGTAGAACTTAGAAGAATTAACCCTATTTATATATAACTATATCCGCTCTAACTAAGAGGCTTATCCTAGCTCTTATTATAAGGTATTATTAAAATCTATTAAGTTCTATATTTTATAGGTATTTAGGAGGCTAAAGACCCTTATTATAATATTTTTAAGCTATTATAACTTAGTAATAAGCTATTATAAGTATTACTATAGCGTTATTTATATAGATCTTTAATAATATCTTATCCCTATATAACCTTATTTATTTACTCCCTTTTATTAATAACTAATTATATAACCCTATAGGTATTAATAGAAACTAGTAATAAGCTTAAATTATTCTTATAAGATGTTTTATATTAAAACTGGTAACTCTAGAGAGGTTTAAAACTATTAGCTATCTAATTAATATTAAGGAAGTTAATATTATAAATAACTAATATAAACTAATTACGCTATAGATTAGTATTTTAACTATAACTAACTTATTTATAATAACTAGAGAATAGTCTAATATACCTATAAATAGATAACTAGTCTTATCTTATAAATTTCTAAATATTTATAGGTAGTATTTAACTTTACTTATATATCTATATTAGAGTTCTAGATAACTATTTAACCCTAATACTAGTATAAATAAGCTAATAGTATAGGTAAAGGACTACTATCTTAAGAATAGCTTAGCTAAAGTAGATTAACTAATAACTAAGAACCTAATTACTATATTATCTATAACTCCCCCTAATAATAAGCGTTCTAATAAGATAGCTAATATCGCTCTTCCTATATTAACTTATTATATATTTAATAGTTCTATAGCTATATTAATATAGCTAATATAATTAAAATAGGATTTTAAGAAAGTTAGATATAAACCTAGAAGACTTCCTATCTCTTAAGTCCTTAGAACGATTAATATATAATATAAAGGAGTAGTAGTAATATACCTTAATAATATCCTATATCTAGTTAATATTATTAAGAAAGCCTCTAATAACGCTACTAATTATTCTAATTTAGCTATTATTAAGAGCTCTCTAAAGGAATAATTCCTATCCTAGGTAATAAACCTAGAAACTAATAGTAATAATATTAATATAATAAAGTAGAAAGATAATAAGGCTTTACTAGCTTATTATAACTAAGCCCTATCCCTTCTATATTAAGCTAGTTATAAGGATATAAGTAACTAAGTAATATTTATAAGACCTAAGGAGACTATTCTAGTTAGTATTATTTACTAATTTATATAAGAACTAAAGGATACTAACCTTTATTAGTAGGTATTAAGTATATTAGTAATAATATTAAGTAGCTTAAAATCTACTTATTATATTATTTAAGATACCTACTAGATATTAGAAGAATAAGAAGCTAAAGAATAATATAAAGCTAAATAACTCTATTCTTAGATCTTAGAGGACTTAGTAGCCTAATAGAACCCTAGCTAAGGTATAGACTAGATTTTAGCTTAATAGCTAGCTTATATATATTTTTGTTATTTAATATAAGCTAACTATAGTAGTTACTATTCTATATATCTAGTTATAATAGTTCTATACCTATATATCCTACCTTATAACCCTCTAGTAGTTCCTGCTTATAGATATAGTAGATATTAATTATACTTATATAATAGGAATTATAAATAAAGCTATTAATAGCTACCTAATAGTAATTAGTAGTAAGGATATAGTAATCCTAGACGCCCTCCTTATAACTTATATAATAACGCTAACTACTCTTAGAACTAATAATAACCCTACTAGCCCTAGACCTATAGAGCCTACTAGGGAGGATATAATATAAGAATTAACTTTAGCTAAAAAGATAATAATCTCCCTAAATTACTAGATTAGAAGAAGTCTACTAATCTATATATAAATAGTTTAAAACTATTATAAAATAGAGAAGTCTACTATATTACTAATAGCTAGATTAGATATTAATATCCTAATTACTTAGAACTACCTCTAAAGCGTTTATTACTATAGGAATAAGCTATTATAAAGGCGTTAAATATTCCCCTATAACTATAGTTTTATAAGAGGTATTTAACTACTAAGGGGTATTATAAATGTTTATTCTATATAGTTATACTTCTTTTATAAGTTTAATAGAGAAATTATACCTATTATAACCCTAGATAACTCTATTTATAACTTATAGGACTATATTAATATTATTATTAGAGGACGCTTCTATAAATTTATATTACTAGAAGATATAATAAACCTAGTAACTCTATTAACTAACTAAGAGAAATCTTATATTTAGAAAGAGGTTAAGTCTTTAGGTATTATAGATCTATCTAACTAGGTAGTATTAATTCTAAGAATTATATATAATAAATCTCTAAAGCTAGATAAGAGAGTATTAAAAATTAATATAATAATAACTTAAGCTAGCTTATCTAATTCTTAGAAGAAATAGATAGAAACAATATTATAACGCCTAGCTAGCTATATCTAGCGAGTTATAAAGGTAATTAAACTACTTAAGGGGAAAGCTATATAATTAACTAGAGTTATAAGAATTCCTAGATCTAATTTATAGGAATGCGTTAAGAATAAGGATATTATAAACGCTAAGATAGAGGGCCATAACCCTATTAAAAAAATAGAAACTACTCTAATAAACTAGGTTAACTATTATAATAGCTTGCGAGGGAAGGCCCCCTATTAATATTTAATAGTTAGCTACTAATATTTAATTTAGGATTTCGCTAGTTAACCTAATATAACTTAGTCCTAAGTTTTTAAAGATATTATAATCTCTATCTTAGTAAGTAGTTATATATAAGCCTAATTATATAAAGGGAAAACAGAAGGTTATTACTAATTCTAATATAGCTATTATAATAATAACTAAGAAGTCTAGTATTATAAAGATAACTAATAACCTATAAGTAAATATTTAATTATTCTTAAAGAACTACGACGTAACCCGCCCGTTCTAGCTAGAATATATACTATTAATACCTACTACTTATTACTATTTACTAATAAGAGCTATATAAGCTAACTAAGGTTCTAAGATAAATATTATCTCCCCTAGACTCGTTAAGGAATATAAGTTTACTTAATACCCGCTCGCTAGTATTAGTTTTAAAGGATTAAGTATATGAGCTGCTAGTAGTTCTATATATAATATAACCTACTTCGTAGCTATTAAGGTAGTAACCTATAGTATTAAGCGTGAAATATAGGTATATATTCGTCCAGGAGACTCTAATTAATCCGTCCTATTACTATTAGGTATATTATAGTTATATAATACATAAGTAATTATAAACCCTTAGGCTAGTAGAATATAGATTAGTAACGCCCGCTATAGGGAACTAGTTATCTAGATCTTAAGCCCTTAAATATAGATATTAGTAAAGTAGAAGTTAATTCTCGCCCCTATAACTAATAATACTAACTTATTAGAACGAGATTAACTCCTAAATATTATAGAAGAGGTTAATTCTAATTCTAACAATTCTGCTAATATTATAGATATTTTAAGCGAAGCTAATTTAGATTTAAAAAACTAAGATATTAATACTAACCTAGGTAAATTATTAAAATATAGCTAACTAACTTAGTATCTTTAACCTTATTAGATATAGAATACAAATCGGGAAGTTCGTTATTATTAGTTAGCAAACTAGTAATAGATTTTAAACTCGGATTTATATATATATATAGCATATTAACGCAGCTTAGTTAATATAATACGCCCCTCGATTAATAAAGTCCAAGAGTATCTAAAATAAGTATTAATTATTCTATATATTAAGTTCTTTAATTAAGAAGTTAGATATTAATAATATATTACTATAACTTACCGAGGCTCCTCCTTAATACTCTACTAAGCTTATAAAGATAGCCTCTAGCCACTGCATAGTGATTTTACTTGCTTAAGTGCAACAGACCTTCTAACTCCGCGCCTCCTAATAATACATAGCCTTTAGTTATGTAATTATAACTCTCCTAACTATAGCTATACTTATATATACCTATTAATAGCCTTACGATCTTTAACTTTATATTAATAATAACGTTGTTTTTAATTATTTAAACTACGAAACTATCGACTTTTCCTCTCGCGTACTACCCGCGCTACTAATACCGCTTCTATTACCGCTTTATCCGCTAGAAGTTATTACTATCTTTACTATACTATTATTAGTAATACTCTCTCTATTAGTTAGTATAAGCTATACTTACTAACGTTCGCCTAGGCTACCTAGGCCGCCTCTACCTTAGTAATATAGAGGACCTACTTAAAGAAGGGCTACTCTATAGAGTATATAATAACCTACTAAACTTCTACTACTAAGTTTACTTACTTAGCTCTAATACTATCGCGCCTTATAGAGTCCCTTATAGGGATATTAAAGTAAGCCCTCTTAAGGGCTATACTAATAATATACTCTCTATATATAGCGGAGTAGTTAATAAAGGAGTAGGTTTTATTAATTATATTAAGGCTAAACTCTCTAGCGATCCCCTCTATATTATTTATATTAAAGAGTATACCTCGCTTAGGCTTAGTATATTTATATATAAGGTCTAGTATTAATATAGTTAAGGGATAAGGATAAGGATAAGGGAGAGATATAAAGCCCTACTTATAGAGCTTCTTATACTTCTAGCTATAAGAACCTCTTAGGAAAGACCTCTCTAGTTAAGGAGTTACCTCTTATATAGTAGTATTTATAGCACTTTTAGTACCTTACTAGAAGGTTAACCTTTTAGGTTAAGGAGTTATCTTATATAGTAGCTTTATTATAAGAGCCTTAGTAGCTTATTCGGCTCTAATATAATTAGCCCTAGTGCGGCGCGCGTCTAACTTTATATAAGGGTTTACTTGCGAGTAGTAGGAACGTATAGGGTTCCTATATTATTTTCCTTAACTAGTAGAGGGTATAGGTTAAAATACCTATATAATATTTCCCGAATTATGCTTGCGAACTAGGTGAATTTATTATAGTCTTTTTGCAAAGGGGCTGCGGCGTAATTCCGAACTCAAGCTTATAAAGATAATATTCCTAACTAAATAACGTATTAAGTAACTCTAGATTAACTATATAACCCCTATAATAGAAGTTAATAAGTAGTAGGATAAAGAACTAATATAATTAAGCCTAAATATACTAGGGGGCGTAGTAAATAAGATTAAATAGGTAATTCTTACCTATTATATTCTATTCTCTAGTTTCCTAGATAACTTCCTAGCTACTAACCTATATAAGTATATCCCTCGCCTAAACGAAAGGGCGAAACTATAAAACTTAAGTAGGAGGAAGCGTTAGAATCCTACTAAAAAATACTAAATAGATCGGTTAGTCTAGGAAGGATAAGATATAGGTTTATATAAACTAATAGTAGTAGCTAATAGAATAGTATTAGAATAAGGTATATAACCCGTTTTAGTATAGAAGAATAATAATCCTTAGAGTAAATACCGCTTTATAATTAATTATTAAAATATTAATAAGCAGATTCTACTATTACTAATTCTATTACTTCGCGAGATCTATAAGAACCTATTAGATCCTTAAATTAGGTCCTATTTATCTTAGGACTTAAAGTATGCCTACTAGTCTATCCCTATTTATCTAGACTATAGATATATTTATATATTTAATATATTAGAATACCTATAACTATAGCTAACTAGAATATAATAAGGCGCGAAGGTATTAGCCTATGAAATAACTAAATTTAAGAGGATCTTCCTAGGTTTTATTCTAGAACTAAATACTAAACTATCCTTATTAGTTTTAATAAAAGCTAGTAAAATAGCTCTTATAGATATCTATTTTAATAATATTTTTATAAAGTTCTATTACTAGGATAATAAGTAGATATTTATAAGATAATACCTACTACCTTAGTTTATATAGGCATAAGTCTAATTATTAAGAAAGAAGATTAGCCTAGGAATAAAATTAGTTATTACTATAGGTTAGGTATATAAAGCTAGAGGCGCTATATTTATTAAGCCTAACTATATTACTAAGATCTAGGAATAGCTAGTACTTACTAACTAGACTAGTATAAGGGTATTCGTTACTATAACCAAGCCCTATAGATAGTAGATAAAGAACTATACTAAAGTTACTCGCCCTTTATATTAGCTAACTAGCACTATTTCATAGAAATAGGGATCTTTAGAAGCCCGATCTTTCTAACTAATAAAAGAACTTATAGCAGGGGCTATTAGAATATATATCCTAGATATTAGCTAACTAATATAGTTATATTTAGATATATTAAAGTACGCAGGGGGTTATATAATCTTATAGAACTAATTAGCTAGGTAAGTTCTAATCCTATATAATTCGTTTCTACTTATAAAAACCTAGCGTAACTATAGAACCTATAAGTATAAGCTACTAGTAATCATAGGATTTTACTAATAATACTCCTATTTTCTTTCAATAGAGAAGCTATTAACTATTTATACTAACTATAAACCCCTTACCTAGTTTTTAATATCCGCTTATTATAATAGATTTATATATATTAGATATTAGAACTAAGAGTACTAAATATTTAAATTAAATATATCTAGAGATAATAGAACGTAGCTACTAATATACTATCTAGAACGATCTTCCTATCTTATAATTATATTAATAATAACTTATAAGTATTTAGGTATAAAATAGAAGATAGTTCCTAGTTATAGAAGGATAGAACTAGGGGCTATAAAGAACTCCTAAAGACTGCCCTAAAAGATAAGCTAGATAGAGAATAATTAAATAAAGTAGTAGAGTTATTACTTATATATTATAGGGGAATAGGTACTAAAGAGGGGAAGTCGAATAACCCTATTATAGCGCTAATAAAGCGCCTAGTAACTACTAAAGCGGGATTATTAGAACTTATAGTTAAATATAGTTATTAGTCGGACGCTCGAGATATAACCTTAAGTCTAAATATTTATGTAGCCAAAGGTAATAATAATATAAGAAAGTAAAGGGATAACCTATAGTATAGTAATATCTACAAATTCCTATTAGGTAGACGTAAGGTTAATAATTACTAAACTTAATACTTAGTAAATTAGTACTAATCTTACTTAATCTTAGATAGAACTCTATATAACCTATACTAAGGTATTCGATACTAATACTAGAAAGGGCTAGAACCGAAGGGAACTAAAAAGATAACAAATAATATAGCTCTACTTATAAATAAGTAAGAATATTAAGAGTAAGCTTAAAAGATATATAGAATAATTCGCAGATCTAATTAAAAGAGATTATCTAAATTAAGCGCGGACTTGCTAAGAAAATACTAAAAAACGAGGTATAGGGTTATTAAGGTATTAATTATAATAATAATAATAATACTATCTTCTTATCTACTACGCTCCTCTCTCCTATGCTCTACTTTATAGTCTTCTTATAATAGGTCTATACGCTAAGGGAGTCTTCTAAAGGTTATATAGCTAAGTCTATCTTATCCTATCCTAATTATCTGCTGAAGACTCTTTATAATATTATAACTAAATATTATAAAGAGTCTTAAAAAATAAATAAAACTACTTTATAGAAATAGTAAATAAACTCTATTTATAAATCTAATCTATTAATAATATCTTCTAAGTAGGCGATCTTATTATTAAGAAGGTCCTTTAGGTTTAACTATCTTCTACTATAAGTTATATCTTAATAATAGCCTTACTACCTCTTCCTCTTTATTATACTCCTTATTCTACTCTAATTTTTAATATAGCTAAAACTACTTACCCTATTATACTAAGCGCGAGAAGTTATAATAGTACGTTCCTTTAGGCGTATTCTACTTAATCTAATCCTACTAGTTAACTCTCTAATAGACGTAGTCTATATAGCTATAGTTATACTTATTTAAAGGACTAGGCCTCTTAGGATATAATAGTATATCTATAAGTATAGTTCTTAGGCGTTACTTAATAGTTATATTATAACTTAGTATCTATAAGGCCTATAACTAAAGCTAATATCTACGGTATTTAAGCTTATTATCTAGCATTTTAAATAAAGCAGACCTAGATAATACTAATAATCTATAAATAAGTCGAGGAATATCTACTATAGGAAATAGCGTAATATTATTATTATTTCTAAAGTCTATTATATTATTATTTATAAGTAAAGGAGTAGGAGGGTATAAAAGGAAGAAAGGTACTTTCTTAAAGTCTTCTTAGCTTAATAGGGTATCTTATTGTGCTATATTACTATTAATAGTTAAGTTATAAAACTCTATAGTAATTATAGATATATATTAAGTAACTAAGGGGATTTTAGAGTTAAAGAATAATATGCTATTACTTAAAGTTATACTACTAAAATATAGAGATAGTAAACCTTCTTAAATCAGAGCTCTAGCCTATTTAATATATTAGAGGCTATATATAAATCTATTCCTCTACTAAACTAAATTAACTATATAGGTATTAATTAATAGGAGCTTTTAGAGTTATAGAAGGGCTCCTTTCTTATAATACTACGTATTAAGGTCCTATATAGCCTTAATAAAGCGCTAATTTCTATTCTAGTCCTATATAGAGTTATAATAAAAGCAGTAGCTAGTTAACTAGTTTATAAAAATTATAGCCTAGTAATAATTACTATAATTTAATAAAAAGAAAGCCCTAGTAATATCCTAGAGATTCTTTACCTCTACTCTTTTAGGCTCTATAGAAGCCTTATTAATTTCTTTCCTAGGTTACTAGGCTAGCTTATAGATTAGGGTATAGATATTATAAGGGTAGCCCTTAATTATAAATATAAAAAGGGCTATAACCTCTAA
>JAVHLU010000199.1:0-78339 GCA_036785755.1 Colletotrichum ledebouriae | reverse complement strand
AGTTACTTTCTATTAGCTCCGCGCTTCGTTTATAGAAGTATTTATACTATACTACTTTAATCCTATACTTCTAATTCGAGTTAAAACTAATATATTAGACTTTATAATAGGAGTAATACTAAGCTAGTTAGAGGGGGATATATAGAGACTAGTAGTATTTATATCTTAGAAGCTTAAGGGCGTATAATTATAATATAGCATACTAGAAGTAGAACTACTAGCTATTAGGGAGGTAGTAATAAGGTAGTAGTACTACTTACTTTACTCCTAGTATTATATCTAATTTATTACTAACTACCTAGGGTACTAATACCTCGCTAATAAAAAGACGCTTAGTAGCTACTAGGCTTAGCTATTATAGGACCTATTAATATTTAACTTTAAAATTAAATACTATCTAGGTTGCTATAACCTAGCTAAGAGTCTATTATAAAGGCCTAACTATACCCTAGAGGATATAGAAATTAATAAAGCTAGGGACTCGCTCCTATAAGACTTCCTATAACGCTTTAATAAGACTACTATCTAGAGGGTAAGTACTAGGCGGTAATAATAAGGTACCTAACCGCTAAATACCTCGCTAGAATAACTTATACCCTCGCTCTAGGAATAAGTTAAGAAGGCCTAATAAAAGGACCCCTTTTATATTAATAAGGAGTAGGAATAGCGAGGCATAATATAGTTACTAGATAATACTAATACCCTAAGAGACTAGGAAGAGCTATATATCCTAGATAACTACTTATTTTAAAATAAAGTCCTTAGAGCTTCTTATAATAAACTATCTAGAGGTTACTAAGGGGTTACTAAGACGCTAAAGAGGATTAGAAACTCGTTCTTCTAGAATATATAGAAGATTAATATAAAGGAATATATTAAGATATATATAATATACTAATATACGAAGTTATAATACTACCTCCTATATAGTAAACTCGTACCCCTACTAGTACCTAGCTAGCCCTTCGAATAGATATTAATTAACTTTATTCTAAAGCTACTACTATCTCTAATAATAATAAATAAGCTATATAATAATATTCTTATTATTATTAACTAGTTTATAAAATATTCCCTACATATACCTACTAGGGAGTTACTTACTACTAATAAGTTAGCTATATTACTAATTAAATATATCTTCCTTATATTCAGGCTCTTAGAAGCTATTATATCTAATTAGGGATTACTATTTACTAGTAACTTCTAGTCTAAAGTATACTACCTACTAGTTGTTAAGAGGAAGATTAGTACTGCTTTTTATCCCTAAACTAATAGCTAAATAGAATACTAGAACTAGAGTATTAAATACTTTTTAAGGACTTTCTATAATATTAACTAGGATAACTAGGTAATATAGCTCGACCTAGCCTGACTTATTTATAATAACTCCTATTATAGAGCTATTAAGATATACCTACTAAACTACTAATAGGATATTCCCCTTATAGACCTAATAATATTAAACCTTAGTTAAAGGTTTTAGTCCTAGTAGTATATAAGAGAATCTATAGCCTATTTAGCTAGAGGTTAGCTATTACTAACTTACTTTAGAAGTATAATAAAATATATAATAAGTTCTATAATTAGAGGAGGACCCTTATTATTTTTACTATAAGAGACCTTATCCTACTTTTAATTAAAAACATTAGGTAGAGGTAGCCTCTTATAAACTTTCGAATAAATATTTAAGCTTATTTAGGATCTAATAGGTAATTAATAGGGGATAGGTATACGAGCTATAAGTAGATAGAAAATACTAAATTTATAATATATTCGCGCCTATATAATTAGAACCCTTTTTTAGCTTAGCTGTTTTACTATAAGATATCCTAATTAATAATAACGATAATGTTACGGGCTACGCCCGGGTTAAGCTTACCTAGGCTTCTGCCTAGGTTCACCGCCTTAAGGAGCTACCTAGGGCCTACCTGGGGCCTACCTAGTTATTTCCTATAAACTAGTGAAATCTCTACTAGAAGAGGAAAACTTCCCCTTTTCCTCTTTAGCTTAAATAAATAGTATTATAGTAACCTCTTATAAAATAAACTTAGGTCTAACCCCTTATATATTTAAGCTTATTATTATAATAATAATAATAAGTTAAGCGCTACTCCCTACTAGTTAGTAAGATAGTTAATAGTAATATAGCTAAAACTCGAGATAAGCTATTATAAGCTAATTTAATAGTAATAATAGAGTCCCTCTAGTAATAGTTATAAGAGCTTAAGTAGGGGAATAGCTAACGCGTAGCTATATAGACCCCTATAAGTATTACTAATAAGGTACTAGTAATACCTAGTATAATACGCTAGAAGCTACTACCCCTACTCCTAAAGTTTTTAAGTAAGTAGAAGGAATATACTACCTAGGTATAATAAATAAGGTATAAGATTACTATAGATAGGGTATTCTATACTATAGATATAGAGGTATAGTACCTTATTAACTCCTATTTAGATACTATAGCTTAATAAGTAGTCTCTACTTTCTATAGAGCTAGGGGGGGTAGAGGGAAATATAACCCTAAGGACTTTATAGCTTACCTAGACTAGATATATAAGGACCTAAATATCTAGTTATAAGCTATAGCTTAATTATAAACCCTCTAGTAAAAGGAGAATAAATCCCTAGTAACCTTCTTACTAAGATTTAAATAGATATTAGCTAATATAAGTAGTATAAACTAGCTTAGCTAAGTCTAGATCTTACTTTTAGAAGCCTCCCTTACCCCTAGGCTAAGGGATTAGCTAAGTATTATTATCTTACTAGCTAATTATAATAGCTAGCTCTTAAAGGTCTAGAGTATTATATAGAAAGTAGAGTGCTAGAAGGTTACTAGTAACTACTTAATAACCTATTAGAGACCTACTACTAAGGATACTAAAAGGGATACTTATATAACTAGAGCTATATATATCTTATAAGTTGAGGAAGTAAGACGCTATAGCTATTAAAACTCTAGATCCTCCTTAGGTACCTCTCTAATATAATACTAATAGCTTTAGAAGGGCACGAGGGACCCCTATACTTATTATACTTATAGAGCTAGAGGTTATATTACTTAGTACTACCCTAGTAAGGAGAACTAGCTACTTAGGGTTATAAAAGTAAAGACCTTAAAGGAAGAAATAATATATTATAAGGTTATAAATAACTACTAGGTAGTAACTAACTCTTTAGAAGAAGATAAGAAGTTAGAAAAAGACTAACTCTAGAGTAAAATTAGGCCCTAGAGCTTATTATAAAGGAGGTATTAAGTTAAGAAGAATATAAATAGGAATAACTAGTTAATAAGAAGCCTATTATTATTTAAATTAGAGTTAATAGAGGATATCTAGCTTATACCCTAGCAGATATTAGGAGTAATACCTATATAATAATTAACCTTTCCCTAGCCTAATACCTCTACCTTCTATATATTAAGAAGAGATACTAACTTATAAGAAGGTATATACTTAGTAGATTATTACTAGGTAATATACTAGGTATAGTAGTATTTAACTTAGAAATAAGTAGCTATACTTAGTATATCTTTATATATATAATTAATAGCTTAGACCCTAATATCCTCTTAGGGCGCCCTTAGATAGAATAGAGCTAGGTTATTTATAGTACTATAGCCTATTAAGTATACTATAAGAGGGGATAGGTTAGGCTATACCTAAAGGACTAAGAATAAACTCCCCTTATAAAGAAAATAAGGGCTATAAGGTTCCTTAATATACCCTCGTTTTTTATAATCTACTAATACCTAGTAAGATAATAAGATAAGTACTAGGAGGGTATTAAAGAGGTACTAATATAAGCTATTAGCTTATTTAATATTAAGAAAGCTTTAAACTTAAAACTAAAGGAGGATTAATAATACTATCTACTAAACTAGGTCTTAAGGGAGTTTTCTAACCTATTTAACCCTAATAAGGCTTACTTATTACTCCCTAGGTAACTAGGAGTAGACTACTAGATTAACTTTATACTAGGATTAGATAAGAGGGAGCTACTACTCCCCTAGAGCCTTCTTTATAATATATTAAGAGAAGAGCTATTAATATTAAAAAAACCCCTATAAGACCTCCTAGATAAGGGGTTTATTAAAGCTAGTAGCTTACTTACTAGGGTATTAGTACTCTTTATAAAGAAGCTAGATAGGGGAATTTACTTCTATATTAACTATAAGGCTTTTAATATAATTATAAAGCAAGACTACTACCCCCTCCTATTAATCTCTAAGATATTACGCTAAGTAAGCGTAGCTAAGTAATATACTAAGCTAGATATAGTAATAGCTTTCTATAAGTTAAAAGTAATAGAGGAGTATTAAAAGAGAATTATATTCTATACCTAGTATAAGTTATTTAAGTAAGTAGTTTACCTATTTAGCTTAACTAGCACCCCTACTAGCTTCTAGTAATATATTAATAATACCCTATAAGACTTCCTTAATAACTTTATTACTACTTATAAAAATAATATATCAATCTACTCTAATAGAATAAGGGAAGATTATAAGAGGAAGGTCTAGGAGGTCCTCTAGAGGCTAGTAGATATAAGCTTAAACCTCGACCTTATAAAGTATAAGTTCTTAGTTAAGAGGGTTAAGTATATAGGGTTTATTATAATAATAGGAGAAGGTTAATCTTATAATCCTAAGAAACTCTAGGTAATTACTAAGTAGTTACCCCTTACCTCCCTAAAGGGGGTCTAGAGCTTCCTAAGGTTTATAAATAATTATAATATAGTTATATTAGAATATAGAGATATTATTAAACTACTTATACTACTTATTAGGAAGAATATAATATTCTAATAAGGAGATAATTAAAAATAAGCCTTCTTATAGCTTAAGTAGCTTTTTAATACCTAGCTAGTACTCTACTAGTTTAATCTAGAGGATAAGATTATTATTAAAACTAACTATTTAGGATTTATATTAAGAGGGGTACTCTTATAAATTAACCTAGAGGGTACTTAGTATCTTATAGCGTTTTACTTATAGAAGCTCTTACTTATAAAGTATAACTACCCTATTTATAATAAGGAGCTCCTAGTAATCCTCTCTTACTTATATATATAGAGAGTAGAGCTATATAATATAACTATTTTTAAGGTATTAACTAACTACTAGGAGCTTAAATACTTTATAAAGAAGTAGCGCCTTATAGAGCGCTAGAGCTAGTAAGTAGAGGAGCCATCCTAGTATAATTTTACTATTAAATACTACCCTAATAAGGAAGTAATAGCCCTTAATACCCTCTCTTAGAGGGAGTAGGATATATTATAAGGGTAGGATAATAAGTAGAAGTAGGGGAGGGTCTTATAGCTAATATTAAACTATACTTACCCCTACGGGGACCTTATAGTTAGCCCCTTAGTAAGGAGAAGTTAGAAGGGCTATACTAATATCCTAGATACTATAGTCTTTAATAGTAACCCTAAACTATAAGCGCTATAATTAGAAATTATAAAGAAGGATATAATATATAAAGCTATATACTATATAATTACTTACTAGCTTTAGAGCTTCCTATTAAATATAAAAGCTAAGGTCTAAATTAGTAAGTATAATATTAATAATTAGAGGAGACTAATATTTAGGGGGAGGCTATAAGTACCTAGTAGGGAGGATAATAATAACCTACTAGGGGAGCTCTATATAAAGATTATCTAATAGAGCTATAACTTAAGTATAACTACTTACCTAGGTTATAATAATATACTAGAAATAATAGGCTAGTAGTTCTATTAGCTAGGATAATTATAAATAGTATAGAGATTTATAAGGAACTATAATATCTATAGAGGGATATATATCTAGAGGTAAGCTAAGAGGGGCTTCCTAAAGAGCTTACTAATACCTACCTAGTTATACTTAGACCTCTTAATAAACTTTATTATAAACTTACTACTTATAAAGGATAACGCTAGCTAATACTTATAGGTTATAGTAGATAGGCTAGGTAAGTTAGTAATACTAGAGGAGATAGGTACTATAGAGGTAGAAGCTTATACTTATTATTTCTTTACTTCCTACTTCTAATTCTATAGGTTCTTATAAAGTATTATTAGTAATTAAGGGTTTAACTAGGTAAGCTACTTCTAGGCTAAATTCTACTACTTTATTAGTATAAGGAGGCTATTAAGTACTATATATTACTTATAGACTAATAGTAGTACTAAGAAGTAGAACTAGGAGATATAAGCTATTCTATATATATTTATAACCTAGGTATAGGATAACTAGGGGTAGCTCCTACCTACTACTTAGCTAGTACTATATAATAAGGTTAATAATATAACTAGGCTCTTGCTATTCTTCTTAGAATATAGGTACTATACTAACCCTATACCTATAGCGGATAATATAGTAGAAGAAGCCCCCTCTAGGGATATAATAGCTACCCTCCTAGTAATAAGACTATAGGAAGTAGTAGACTTTGTCTAAGTAGGTATTATAGCTACTTAATAATATAGCGAGGAGAATATAAACTAGTATAGGATACCTATAGAGGAGTACTAGGTAAGTAATAAGGTTTAGCTTTTAATAGCTAATTATAAAAGCCCTAGGCCTAGTAAGAAGCTATTATAGTTATACTATAAATATATAGTAATCGGAGTCCTAAGCTTATATATTATTAAGTTAGATATACCTAGTAATATCTACCTAAGGTTTTATATAGACCTCCTCTAGAGGGTAATAGAGGACCCCTTACTTATATAGATAAGGATAAACCCCCAGCTACTACTAATTATAGCTAATAATAGCGAATTTAAGTAGTATATAGAGGAGATATATATAGCGTAATAGAAGGTAGTTAGGTAAGAGTAGAGGCGCGAGGTCCTAGTTAAATAGGAGGGGTATATAGAGCCTACCTAGGAGCTTATAGAGGCTATTATAGAGATTATTATAATAGATAGGTATAAAGCCCTATATAGACTAGTTATTAAGCTCGGAATTACGCCGCAGCCCCTTCGCAAAAAGACTATAACAAATTTACCTAGTTCGCAGGTATAATTCGGGAAATACTATATAGGTATTTTAACCTATACCCTCTACTAGTTAAGGAAAATAATATAGGAACCCTATATATTCCTACTACTCGCAAGTAAACCCTCGTATAAAGTTAGATGCGCGCCGCACTAGGGCTAATTATATTAGAGCTAAACGGGCTACTAAGGCTCTCGTAGCAAAGCTACTATATGAGATAACTCCTTAACCTAAAAGGTTGACCTTCTAGTAAGGTATTGCGAACGCTACTATATAAGAGGTAACTCCTTAACTAAAGAGGTCTTTCCTAAGAGGTTCTTATAGCTAGAAGTATAAGAAGCTCTGCTATAAGTAGGGCCTTATACCTCTCCCTCTTCCTTATCCTTATCCCTATAACCCACGATAAATCCTTAACTATATTAGTACTAGACCCTATATATAAATATACTAAACCTGAGCGAGGCACGCCCTTTAGTATAAATAATATAGAGGGGATCGCTAGAGAGTTTAGCCTTAATATAATTAATAAAACCCGCTCCTTTATTAACTACTCCGCTATATATAGAGAGCGTATTATTAATATAGCCCTTAAGAAGGCTTATCTTAATACCCCTATAGGGGACTCTATAAGGCGCGATAGTATTAGAGCTAAGTAAGTAAACTTAGTAGTAGAAGTTTAGTAAGTTATTATATACCCTATAGAGTAGCCCTTCTTTAAGCAGGTCCTCTATATTACTAAGGTAGAGGTAGCCTAGGCAGCCTAGGCCTATTAGGGGAACGTTAGTAAGTATAGCTTATGCTAACTGCTTTAATATAGAGAGAGCGTTACTAATAATAGCATAGCTAGCGGACGAAGTAGTAATAGAGGCGGTATTTAATAGCGGCGCGGGTAGTGCGCGAGAGGAAAAGTCGATAGTTTCGTAGTATACTTAAATAATTAAAAACCATGTTATTATTAATATAAAGCTAAAGATCGTGAGGCTATCTAGTATAATAGGCACGTATAAGTGCGGCTATGGTTAGGAAAGGTGGTTAGCAATTACGATCACGTGACCGAAGGCTATATATTGTCAGGAGGCGCGGAGTTAGAAGGTCTATTGCACTTGAGCAGGTAAAATCACTATGCAGTGGCCAGAGGCCATATAGACTAGTTATAAATATTAATAGTAACCTAGCCTACGCCTAGGGGGGGACTAGCTAGGAGGGGGGATAGTATTATAAGCTATACCTAAGTTAAGCTTACCTAGGCTTCTACCTAGGCTTACTACCTTAAGGAGCTACCTAGGGCTTACCTAGGGCCTACTTAGTTATTCCCTATAGACTAGCGAAATCTCTACTAGAAGAGGAAAACTTCCCCTTTTCCTCTTTAGCTTAAATAAATAGTATTATAGCGACCTCTTATTAAATAAACTTAGGTCTAACCCCTCGTAGATAATATCTATATAGTAGACTATATTATTACCTATAGGGGCCCTAGATATAACTATTAGTACCTTATTAAATAGAAGGGCTATAGCGAACTAGATAATTTATAGGAGCTATAACGTAACGTATTAATAGACTTATAAAGTAATTATAAAGCCTAAGTATAAGTAAAAGTATTATAATTGCTATATAATTTAATAGATAACTTAATAAGTAACTAGTAGTTAGGTAGAAATAGGGTATACTAGCTAGGTATCTTAATTTACTAGCCTAAAGGCCCCTAATAAGGTAAAAAGAGACTAGAAAAATACCTAAAAGTAATACTATATTACTTAGAGGTTATTAGGGGCGCTCCTAGAAATTTTATATTTACTAGGCGCTAGTACCCTCCTTATTAGGACTAGTAATATCCCCCTTAATATTACTATCTTTTAAATAGATAGATAGGGTAATAAATAGAGTAGTTAGAACCTTATAATATTATTTTAAGTTAGAAATATTAACTAGAGGAGTACTAGTAAGGTACTAGTAGAGATTAAGTTAACTTATTACTTTATTAAAGGTTTTATTTACCTCTTTAGTATACTTAGCTTATATATTCTATATATCTAGCTACTTACTAGCTAGCTACTCTATCTCTAAGTAATAATAGCGGAGCTCCTTATTTTACTTATATAATAACTTAGTTTATTTCTTAGCCTCTTTAGCGAGGTATTACTAATATCTAGCTATATCCTCTAAAGTAATTACTTAGTAGTTCTCTATTTCTATAGAGATCTTAGCCTCCTTAGCCTTATACTTCTTAGGCGTTATAATAGCCTCGTTCTTCTTAATTTAGAGGGCCTTCTTAATTATAAGCTAGGTAGCGAGGATCACCTCTTAAATATAATTAGACTAGTAGTAAAGCACTAGGGAGGTACTAGGGACCTACCTTATTCTTAGTATATTATACCTAGAGGTTAGGTATAGAACTAGCCTTATTTATAAGGTATTTAATCTTATTAGTAGCGCTTATTATATAATAAGTAGCTTATAGTAAGTTAGTAGATAAAAAATAGAAAATACTAAGTAAAACGTATAGTAATATAAGCCTTAGTATTACTTATTTTAATATAATACTTATATTTAGTAGAGGCGTTTAAGAGATAAATAAATTACTAATAAATTTAAAACCTAAAACTAGTAAAATATTAGATAAGTATTAGATAAGTACTAGATAAGAACTAGGAGCTTATTATTACTTGTAAAGTAGAGAATTAAGCTTATAAGGAGCTTAATATTAGAGAGATCCTCCTTAGGGGGCTCTTATTTCGCTATAGCTAGGAGGTACTAGTAGTAGGGGTACCCCTAGAGTATAACTATAATATAGGGAGGGGAGGTTTACTAATAGTATTAGTAGCGTTAATAGTAGAGGATAATATAATAATAAATTCGTTATTTAGTAATTAAGATAAAGTTATTAGTAGGGGAGTAGGAGGCTAATAGTAAGTTATTAGTAGTAGTAATAATATTACAAATCTAAAGAAGTAAGAAGGAGAGATTTTAATAGAGCGGAATTTTAAATAATATTTATATATTTTTAACTTAATATTAAAACTAGCTTTTTATATAGCTAAAAGGAGGATAATCTCTAGATTATTATATTATTTAACTTTTATTAACTTTATTATATATAGGGAGGTACTAGGTAGTTACTAGATAATAACTAGTAGCCCCCTATATTATAATAAAAGCCTCTTTATCCCTAGAGGGAGAATACCCTTATTAGACCTATATAGGGGCTAAAAATATAATAATAAGCGGAAAATATAATAATTTAGAGGGCGAATTTAAAGTAATAAAAATAAGCTTAAATAATAATATATTTTAGTATAACCCTATAAAGGAAGAAGTAACCCTTATAAGGGGGCTTAGCTATAACTATCTAGATAACTACTAGGTAGTCCTAAACCTATTAAATAAAGCTATAAGGGTAGTTAGAGTAGAGGAATTAGCCCTATTACTAGATTACTACTCCTCTAAGCTATAAAGTCCCTTAATACCTAGGTATAAGAGCTATAAGAGTATCTAGGGTAGAGGATAAGTACCCTATTATTAGTTAACTACTCTTTTAAGCTACCTAGCTATCTAAGGAAGAGTTATATAACTAGAATAAGGGATATTAAATTCTAGACCTATAGAAACTAAAAGTTATAAAATTCTATAAGGAGGTATTAAATACCCTCTAGGTAACTATTAAGTAAACTAGTCTAAGGGTAGACTAGTTTAGAGGGGGGGGATTATATTATAAGCTAGGATAATATTATAGGGAAAAGGGCTTAGTAAGCTAAGTAGGGAAGTCTATAGGAGTTAGGAGATATAGGGAGGTACTAAGTAACTACTAGATAAGCCCTCTAGCCCTTACCTAGTAAACTAGAGGGCTAGAGAAGAATATTTAACCTTCGCTACCCCTAACTATACTAACTCTATTACTCTGCACTATACCCGTTTGTAATACTATAGAATAGGAAGAGGGGGAGCAGTCTGCTTAGTAATAAGGGGAGTAGCCTGCTTAAGAAGGCCTAGTTATAGCTATAATAAGGGGAGCGATCTACTTATAAGGGGGTTAGCACGCTAGGAGGGCCCCGCGCTGCGCTAGCTATAATAATAATAATAGGAGTAATCTGCTTAATAATATAGTTTATATTATAATATTTATTAGGTATTTAATAGAGGGTCTTATAATACCCTCCTCTTAAAGCTTATTATATAAGCAGGAGAACTTATTAATATATACGGTAGCTAGGATAGCTTCTTTTTCTAGCTTTATAAGCTAAATAATTTATTTAGCTTTATTAAGCTAAATTACTAAAAAAAAGCGATTATAATATTATACTAGCTAATAATAAGTATACCTATAGGAGTATTATATATAATCCCTATTATTATCTTACTTTATTATAGAGTTTTTAATAAGCGTAGGTTTAAGTATACCTACTAATATAGTAAATATACTTATAAGGGCGCTAGGTTACTTTAACTACTAAGCAACGAGGGTGCTAAATATTAAAGCTATCTTAATAAAGGGGCGTAGCTTCGTACTAGTCTACTTAGCTATAATAACCTTAATAAGGGCGTTATAAGCCTATATAGGCGCTATCCGCCTACTAACCGCCTTAAGAAAGCGCTTAGTTATAATAACCCCCTAGACTTTAGGGATTATAAGTAACCTCGCGCGCTAATATATAGTATACTATTACTAATACTAGATATATAGCGATATAGAGCTATTCGCTTACTCTAGAATATAAAGGTATTTATCTTAAATAGTAGTAATTATAGCGAGATCTATAGGGGTAATTAACTACTCGAGCGCTTATACGAGGGATTAGAAGGAGGTATTCTTAATAGCTACGAGGTCGTTCTAAATAACTATAAGTAATAAGGGGTTAATAGTATAATATATAAAGTTCTAGATATTATAGTAGCTACTAAGGAGGGACTTTTAGGTTTCCTTAGTCATACTATAGTTAGTTATACGTATAGCATGCTTATTATAAACGTTATTAATTATAAGAGGTAGTAGAGGTAGAGGCTCTGCGTTATTTAGGGTTTAATATATATAACGCTATATAGCCTATTTATTATATTTATAAATATAGGTCTTATAAGCTTCCTTATTACGCTGCGTAGTAAGTTTATTAATTATTAGAGGGCGCGCTTTATAGCATATAAAACTAGGTATAAGTTAACTACTTAGGTTAATATAGTCCTATATACCTACTTAGAGGGTATAGAAGCGAAGCTATAAATACTAGGTAGGCTAGTCGCGCAGCTTAGAGAGATAGTAAGCATATATACATAGCTAGGTAGTAGAAGGGTCCGGTAGAAACGCTATATTAGTAAGAAAGAGAGGTTAAATAGAGGGCTAAGAGGAGGGCTAAAAGGGGGCTAAGAGGAGGGCTAAAAGGAGCGCCTAAAGCTATTGTAGCACGTTAGGGGTTATATAGGAAAGGCGTATTATAAGCGAAGTTAAACTAGCTAAGAGCTAGGCTTATAACTATTATAATAGCTATAAGCGCTCAAGGGGAGGGTTATCGTGAAGAAGGGTATATAGGACGAAGTCTATAACGAAGGAGTATATATATAGGTAACTATAAACTATATATATATATATATATATATATAGAAGTCTCTCTAAATAGGGGTATGCGGACCGAAGGGATATATATACCCGCTCCGGAACGGGTAGGACCGCACGTGACTACGCAGGTAGGCCCCATCCCGCACGACAGTGTTTATCTCGGGGATTTTGGGTACCGCGACATCGACTGGGGGGAGCTCAGGGACGGTGGGAAGCTCGAGGGTGGGGAGGTTGACAGCCGGGGGCTTGGGGAGATCGTTCAAGACCGCTGGGGCGGCCGCAGTACCGAGGGCGAAAGCAAGGGTGGAGTGACTTCGAATGGCAGACATTTTGATGATCTTGAGAGGTGGGTGATTGAAGATTAAGTAAAGAGGAGTATTAAGAGTATTAGATATTAATTAGGAGGATAGACTAAGTGTAAGATTGAAGACCTGAGCTGAGTTATTGCTGGTGAAGACGATATCCCGATGATGGACGAGTCTTCCATGTTTATAGCTGTGTTCCGTGTCGTTACTCCCCCCAATCTGTTAATGATCACTTTGTGAAGAGCCTCAGCGACCGGTTGCAGTCAGTGACCTGAATCAAGCTTGATGTGATTACCAGCTTGAGAGCTACAGCGTTTGTTCTGTCGTCGGTCTGGCTGTGGCTGAAAGGTCAACCATCTTTGAGCTCCTACGCAGCTCTTCCCCAGCGGCCGGGTCCGGTTCTAGGGATGGCTCACGGCCGAGACGGGAGGACACAGCCAGAGTTACACCGAAGCCGTTAGCCTCATAATAGATAGTGCGCCAATCCAGATAGTGCTCCCGGAGACAAAATCCTTTTGCGTGGCCTTTCGGTAGAAGCCGTTAGTGAATTGGAGACAGAAGCGCAGCGAACTCGTCGCATGCAGCCATAGCTGATATCGCAGATACACTGCAATTCAGATCGAAGAAGCCATGAAATATTGATAGGTATGTGGTTGGGTGCATTACTTCAAAAGACATGTTCAATCTTCCATCTAGCATGAATGAGGGGTTGATCGTCTGGTGGACATCTCGTGGTGCGAGGGGTGGTCTGCGTGTCTGCATAATGTCACACGCTGCGAGACCGTGATTTCGAACGTGGCGAGAAGTATCCGGAATGCCGATACTACAGCAGAAAGTGTTTCTGATGTGCCGTAAGTTCTAGTCAGGGACCTTCACCCGTATCCGTCAACTTGAACTCTGGGTACTTACTTCATGGCTTCGCGTCCAAGGCACCACTGACTGAGACAAGATGACCCAGATCAATCCTTAGATCACGCCCTAGATTTAGGCTCAATGACAAGGCGCCTCCCCACACAGCTCCAAACGTCGGGTTCTCTCGTTGTCGAGACAAGAATCTAGCCATTATCCCCTCAGGCGGTCCTCGGGCAAGAGCCTTGCCTCGGAGACAGCCTCCAGCTAGTTCGCTGCGAGCCTCCACTACCATTGACAGTCGTCGTCCTTGAACAGATTTGGTTTTTCATCGTGGCTTTTGTCCCAAGATCCAGCTCCCTGGTCTCGATATTTTGACCAGATTGAGTTCCGAGCCGTCCAGTCCAGTCCCGCGCACTGGTTATCAGAGCTTACTGCCGTCCGCCGCCTGACGTACAGCCCCGTGAATCTAATCTTCGTCCAGAGCAAGGCCTTGGTATTCTAACCGCACCCGGACAATGATGTGGATCGACGCGTTGATGTTTATCAGAGCCTGCTCATCGACTTCATGGGTATTCGGGTTAGTACCTGTAAGAGTCCCAGATTCTGGGACTGCGGACCCGCCCACGCTTTGGAAAGCCGTGCCAGTATTGCGCATTAGGCCTGGAAGCTTCCAGAGCGCCTTTACGATCTGTTTCGCGTGTGGATGCGTATCTTCGTTGTCAGTCACATCCCGATTGAGGCTTGATGTCTCAATCGAACAGATCTTGAGGTTCAATAGTTCCATCGCGGGGATGACGTTTCTTGGGTGCAGGCAATGAAAACGAAGACCCTGGCGAAACCAAAGGGCTAGGATGAATGGCAGAAGATCTTGGAGATTGATTGGAATTATTTTCATGAAGTCCGAGCTGAGGATCTAAACCAGCTGCTCTTCTAGATTTGCCTGATTCCACTGTTTAACAGCGACTGAAGACATTGAACAAAGATCAACGTATCCTTTCTACGGATGATCACAATCATAGCAAAGCAAACCACCCTGAGCATTCATGACCTCACTGATGTTTACATTGGGTAGGATATCCGCCATCCACAGATATTCCAGGGTGACATTAGGCTAGCCGCCGGTAGGGATGTTGCCTTGAGTCTTGAGGTAGGTTTCGTTGAAAGAATTTCCTGCCATTTCGGGAAATTTGCATCAGCAACCTGAATAAGAAGAAAGAGTAGAAGAGGCAACTCACAATACCGCCCGCCTACAGCCGTATGCCCACCATAATAAGGCGAGACAAAGACGTCGCCAGCTGTCACGAGCCAGGATAATGTCGCAGGGAAAAGGGCTTAGCAGGCTAAGTTAGGGAAGTCCGTAGGAGTTAGGAGCTATAGGGAGGCACTAGGTAACCTCTAGATAAGTCCTCTAGCCCTTACCTAGTAGACTAGAGGGCTAGAGAAGAATATTTAACCTTAGCTATACCTAATTATACTAACTCTATTACTCTATATTATACTATTTATAATATATTCTTCTCTTATACCTATATTAATAGGGGTATAGACTATTAGAGTAGTATAATATATAATAATATAATACCTACCTATAGGTTTACTAGAGAGATAAATATAGTATTATTATTAGGGTCCCCTACTAGCTAAGAGTAACTAAATAGCTAAACCTAGGATAAGATACCTATTAAATAGAATAGTTATAAGGTTATTAATAGGGGACTAGGTAGCTAATTAATAGAGGCTAAATTAGATTAGCTTATTAAAGAGGAAGAAAGAAAGGGATAGCTAAAGTATAAATAAGAATATCTTAAGGCCTTAAAGGGCTAGCTAACTATTAACTTTAGTACGTAACCCTATTACTTATTAGGTAGTTATTAGTAATAAATTAAAGAAGTACTAATCGGAGCTCTAGGGGAAGTATCTTCTAATACTTAAGTATAAAGGGGGTACCTAGACTAACTTTAATTAATTTATATTTAATCTTAATACGTAGTTTAAGATAAATAAGATTATATTAAACCTAGAAAAGGTACTATTTATTACTAGATACCTAGAGGGACTAGTAGCAAAGCGATAAACCTTATACCTCTCTATAAACTATAGTAATAAGGCGAAGGATATAACTTAGGCGATAATAAAGGACTAGTTAACTAATAGTATAGCTAACGTAGGGTCTAGGACCCTTAGTATATAAACCTAGCTTAAGTAGACCTACTAGTAACTAGGATAATTATACTAGAGCTTTATTAATTATTATAAAGGGATTAAGGTAGAGAGCCCCTACTAATAACTAGAGGAGATCTAAGTAGCTAATATAGTAGCTAGGCTAGACCCTAAGCTCTAGTACTATATTATAATAAATAGGGTACTAAAGTTATAGCTTAACCTTAATACTAGGGCTAGAAATACTAAACCTATAGTTAATATATAGATATATAACGTACTAGTAAGGGATCGGGGGGCTAAAAATAAGGGATAATAACTAGAGGGCTAAACCCTTAACTAGGAGGGGTAAACCGAGGCTCTAAAGGGATAGATCTATAGGGACTATAGTAATACTAATAACTACTAAGAGAATACTAAGGACCTACTATAGGATACTAGGAAAGAAATTATCTATTATAGTTATAAGAGGAAAGGCTATATTACGCTAAGGTGCCTATATTATAAGAAGTATAGCTATACCTATTATAAAGGGAAACCCTACCCTAGTAAACGACTAGAGGAGGACTAGGTAGTAATATATATAATTTAATAGGGTAGTAACTAGCTACGTTATATTAAAGTAATTATATAGGTCTAAGTTATAAGTAGCTAGAAGACTAGTGCTATACTTATTAATTATAGGGCTAATAAGAATATTATAAACTAGAGCATTATAATAAATACCTAACTAGAGGCTAATACGTTAGAACCTATTAGGGGAATATAGGTATCTAAGGGACCTAACTATAATATATAGAAGTTAGTAACCTAAATAACTAATAATATAGGTATCTAGTAGATAGCTTCTTATAATTCTAGGATTAGTAATAGTAATAGTTATAATACTATCCTAGGGATCCCTTAGTATATAATAAAGTACTCTAACCTTAACTAGAGGGAGTTAAGCTAGAACTTTCCCCTATATAAGAAGAGTATTTACCTTATTATAACTATAAAAAAACTTAGGTATATTAAGAATAGAGCGAGAGTAGTACTTATAGGGGTATTATAAGTTAACTATATATTATTTACTAGCTACTAGGAGGATACCTAAGACCCTAAGGATATTAAGGGGATTAAAATAAATATCCTATTAGAGTACTAGGACGTTAAAAAAGTATTTAATATTAACCTAGTAGGAATTATATTAGAGTTTAGAATTACTAGGAGCTACTCTATTAACTTAGAGCCTAGAACTAAGCCCCTATTTAAGCCTATTTACTTACTAGCTAAGAAGGAGTTAGAAGGGTTAAGAGATTATATCTATAAAGCTTTATAAAAGGGATAGATTTACTTATTAATAAGCCTAATAAGGGTGCTAATCCTATTTAAGAAGGGAGGTAAGTTAAGGTTATATATAGACTACTAGGGGCTTAACTAGGTAACTATTAAAAACTATACCCCCCTCCCTCTAATTAATAAGATCCTTAACTAGCTCTCTAGAGCTAAGTACTTTATTAAGCTTAACCTTAAGGATATATACTACTAGGTAAGGGTCTAGGAGGGAGATAAGTAGAAAATAGCATTCTATATATAATATAGCTACTATAAATATTATATTATACTATTCGGGCTTGTTAATATACCTACTACCTTCTAGACGTTTATTAACGAGTTAGTTATAGGCCTAGTTAACGTTATTTACCGTGAGATAAGTACTTACCTAGTTAGAAGCTAATAGCCTCTATGCGAACCCCGATAAGTATGAGTTTCATAAGGAGGATATTAAATTCCTTAGGTTTATAGTCTTAGTAAATAGAGTTACTATAGAATATAAGAGGGTCTAGGTAATAGCTAAGTAGCTAGTACTTATTATAATATAAGAGATTTAGTAACTTCTAGGATTTATAAGGTTCTATAGGAGATTTATTAGGAACTAATCTAAGATTTATAGCCTATTTACTAACTAACTTACTAATATAGCTAAGGGATAGCTAGTAATAACTAGGGAGGTATTAGTTACTTTCTACTAGCTCCGCGCTTTATTTATAAAAGCGCCTATATTATACTACTTTAATCCTATACTCCTAATTTAAGTTAAACCTAATATATTAGACTTTATAATAAGGGTAATACTAAGCTAGTTAGAGGGGGATATATAGAGACTAGTAGTATTTATATCTTAAAAGCTTAAGGGTATATAATTATAATATAGCACGCTAGAGGTAGAACTACTAGCTATTAGAGAAGTAATAATAAGGTTATAATATTACTTACTTTACTCCTAGTATTATATCTAATTTATTACTAACTACTTAGGTTACTAGTACCTCGCTAATAAAAAGACGCTTAGTAGCTACTAGGCTTAGCTATTATAAGATCTATTAATATTTAACTTTGAAATTAAATACTAGCTAGGTTGCTATAACCTAGCTAATAATTTATTATAAAGACCTAAGTATACCTTAGAGGATATAGAAATTAATAAAGCTAGGGACTTACTCCTATAAGACTTCTTATAATATTTTAATAATACTACTATCTAAAGGGTAGATACTAAATAGTAATAAGGCGCCTAATTACTAAATACCTCGCTAAAATAACTTATACCCTCGCTCTAGGAATAAGTTAAGAAAGCCTAATAGAAGGACCCCTTTTATATTAATAGGGAGTAAGAATAATAAGGCATAAGGTAGTTATTAGATAATATTAATACCCTAAGATACTAGGAGGGCTTATATATCCCTAATAACTACTTACTTTAAAATAAAGTCCTTAGAGCCTTTTATAATAAGCTATCTAGAGGTTACTAAGGGGTTACTAAGATACTAAAGAGGATTAGAAAATCGTTCTTCTAGAACGTATAGAAGGGTAATATAAAGGAATATATTAAGATATATATAATATACTAATATATAAAGCTAAGATACTACCTCCTATATAGTAAACTCGCACCCCTACTAGTACCTAGCCGACTCTTCTAATAGATATTAATTAACCTTATTACGAAACTACTACTATCTCTAATAATAATAAATAAGCTATATAATAATATTCTCGTTATTATTAACTAGTTTATAAAATACTGCCTATATATCCCTACTAGGGAGTTACTTACTACTAATAGGTTAGCTATACTACTAATTAAATATATCTTCCTTATATTCAGGCTTTTAGAAGCTATTATATCTAATTAGGGATCGCTATTTACTAGTAGCTTCTAGTCTAAAGTATACTACCTACTAGTTATTAAGAGGAAGATTAGTACTGCTTTTTATCCCTAAACTAATAGCTAAATAGAATACTAGAACTAGAGTATTAAATATTTTTTAAGGACTTTTTATAACATTAACTAGAATAACTAGGTAATATAGCTCGACCTAGTCTAATTTATTTATAATAACTCCTACTACGAAGCTACTAAGATATTACCTGCTAAGCTACTAATAGGATATTCCCCTCATAGACCTAACGACGTTAAGCCCTAGTTAAAAGCTTTAGTCCTAGTAATATATAAGAGAGTTTATAGCTTACTTACCTAGAGGTTAGCTATTACTAACTTACTTTAGAAGTATAATAAAATATATAATAAGTTCTATAATTAGAAGAGGACCCCTATTATTTTTACTACAGGAGACCTCGTCCTACCTTTAACTAAAAATATTAGGTAGAGGTAGCCCTCTTATAAACTTTCTAATAAATATTTAGGCCTATTTAGGATCTAATAGGTAATTAATAGGGGATAGGCGTATAAGCTATAGGTAGATAAAAATTACTAAATCTATAATATATCCGCGCCTATATAATTAGAACCCTTTTTTAGCTTAGCTATTTTACTACGAGATATCCTAATTAATAATAATAATAATATCTATATAATAGATTATATTATAACCTATAGGGGCCCTAGATATAACTATTAGTGGCCTCTGGCTACTGCATAGTGATTTTACCTGCTCAAGTGCAATAGACCTTCTAACTCCGCGCCTCCTAATAATATATAGCCTTCGGTCACGTGATCCTTTCCTAACTATAGCCGCACTTATATATACCCTACTAGATAGCCTCACGATCTTTAACTTTATATTAATAATAACGTAGTTTTTAATTATTTAAACTATAAAACTATTGACTTTTCCTCTTGCGCACTACCCGCGCTGCTAATACCGCCTCTATTACCGCTTTATCTACTAGCTATGCTATCGTTAGTAACGCTCTCTCTATTAGTTAGCGTAAGCTATACTTATTAATGTTTAAGCCCCAATAGGCCTAGGCTGCCTAGGCTACCTCTACCTTAGTAATATAGAGGACCTGCTTAAAGAAGGGCTACTCTATAAGGTATATAACGACCTACTAAACTTCTATTACTAAGTTTACTTACTTAGCTTTAATATTATCGCGCCTTATAGAGTCCCCTATAGGGGTATTAAGGTAAGCCCTCTTAAGAGCTATATTAATAATATGCTCTCTATATATAGTAGAGTAGTTAATAAAAGAGCGGGTTTTATTAATTATATTAAAGCTAAACTCTCTAGTAATCCCCTCTATATTATTTATATTAAAAGGTATACCTCGCTTAGGCTTAGTATATTTATATATAGGGTCTAGTACTAATATAATTAAGGGATAAGGATAAGGATAAGGGAGAGGTATAAAGCGTTGCTCGTAGTAGTAGAGCTTCTTATACTTCTAGCTATAAGAACCTCTTAGGAAAGACCTCTCTAGTTAAGGAGTTATCTCTTATATAGTAGTATTTACCTTTAGTACCTTACTAGAAGGTCGACTTTTTAGGTTAAGGAGTTATCTTATATAGTAGCTTTTATAGTACCTTATTAGAAGGTTTAGCGAGGGCGTTTCTAGGCTATAAGAGCCTTAGTAGCCTGTTCGGCTCTGATATAATTAGCCCTAGTACTACGCCCATCCGACTTTATGCGAGGGTTTACTTATGAGTAGTAGGAACGTATAGGGTTCCTATATAATATTCCTTAACTAATAGAGGGTATAGGTTAAAATACCTATATAGTATTTCCTAAATTATACCTGCGAACTAGGTGAATTTATTATAGTCTTTTTGCGAAGGGGCTGCGGCGTAATTCCGAGCTCAATAACTATTAGTACCTTATTAAATAGAAGGGCTATAGCAAACTAGATAATTTATAAGAGCTATAACGTAACGTATTAATAGACTTATAAAATAATTATAAAGCCTAACTATAAGTAAAAGTATTATAATTACTATATAATTTAATAGATAACTTAATAGGTAACTAGTAATTAAGTAGAAATAGGGTATACTAGCTAGGTATCTTAATTTACTAGCTTAAAAGCCCTTAAAAGAATAAAAAGAGACTAGAAAAAGACCTAAAAGTAATACTATATTACCTAGAGGTTATTAGTAGCTTATTAGGGGTATTTGTAAAAATTTTATATTTACTAGGTATTAGCACCCTTCTTAATAGGACTAGTTATATCCCCCTTAATATTATTATCTCTTAAATAAATAAATAGGGTAATAGATAGAGTTTTTAGAACCTTATAATACTACTTTAAGTTAGAAATACTAACTAGAGGAGTACTAATAAGGTATTAATAGAGATTAGGTTAACTTACTACTTTATTATAAGCTTTATTTACCTCCTTAGTATACTTAGCTTATATATCCTATATATCTAGCTACTTACTAGCTAGCTACTCTATCTCTAGGTAATAGTAGTAGAGCTCCTCGTTCTATTTATATAATAACTTAGTTAATTTCTTAGCCTCCTTAGTAAAGTACTACTAATACCTAGCTATATCTTCTAAAGTAACTACCTAGGAATTCTCTATCTCTATAGAGATCTTAGCCTCTTTAGCTTTATATTTCTTAAGCGTTATAATAGCCTTATTCTTCTTAACTTAGAGAGCTTTCTTAATTATAAGCTAGGTAGCGAGGGTCTCCTCCTAAATATAATTAAATACTAGTAATAAAGCACTAGGGAGGTACTAGGGACCTACTTTATTCTTAGTATACTATACCTAAGGATTAAGCTAGGAACTAGCCTTATTTATAAGGTATTTAATCCTATTAATAGCACTTAATATATAATAAGTAACTTATAATAAGTTAGTAAATAAGAAATAGAAAATACTAAGTAAAATATATAGTAATATAGGCCTTATTATTACCTATTTTAATATAATACTTATATTTAATAGAGGTATCTAAGAAATAAATAAATTAGTAATAAATTTAAAACCTAAAACTAGTAAAATATTAGATAAGTATTAGATAAGTACTAGATAAGAACTAGGAGCTTATTATTACTTTTAAAATAGAGAATTAAGCTTATAAGAAGCTTAATATTAAGGAGATCCTCCTTAGGGGGCTCCTACTTTATTATTACTAGGAAGTACTAGTAGTAGGGGTACCCTTAGAGTATACCTATAGTAAGGAGGGGAGCTTTATTAATAGTATTAGTAGTATTAGTAATAGAGGATAATATAATAATAAACTCGTTATATAGTAATTAAGATAAAATTATTAGTAGGGGAGTAGGAAGCTAATAGTAAGTTATTAGTAGTAATAATAGTATTATAAATCTAAAGAAGTAAAAAAGAGAGATTTTAATAAAATAGAATTTTAAATAATATTTATATATTTTTAACTTAATATTAAAACTAGCTTTTTATATAGCTAAAAGGAGGATAATCTCTAGATTATTATATTATTTAACTTTATTTAACTTTATTATATATAAGGAGGTATTAAGTAGTTACTAGATAATAACTAGTAGCTCCTTATATTATAATAAAAACCTTCTTTATCCCTAGAGAGAGAATATCTTTATTACTTTTATAAAAGTATTAAAAATATAATAATAAGTAGAAAATATAATAATTCTAAGAGTAAATTTAAAATAATAAAAATAAGTTTAAATAATAAGACGTTTTAATATAGCCCTATAAAAGAAGGAGTAACCCTTATAAGGGAACTTAGTTATAACTATCTAAATAACTACTAAGTAGTCCTAGACCTATCTAATAAAGCTATAAGAGTAGTTAGAGTATAAGTATACCTTATTACTAGCTTATTACTCCTCTAAGCTATAAAGTCCCTTATTACCTAGATATAAGCGCTATAAGAGTAGCTAGGGTAGAGGATAGGTATCTTATTACTAGTTAATTACTCCTCTAAGCTACTTAGCTATCTAAGGAAGAGTTATATAATTAGAATAAGAGATATTAAATTCTAAACCTATAGAAACTAAGAGGTTATAAAGTCTTATAAGGAGGTATTAAATACTCTCTAGATAACTATAGAGTAAACTAGTTTAAAAGTAGATTAGCTTAAAAGGGGGGGATTATATTATAAGCTAGGATAATATTATAGGGAAAAAGGCTTAGTAAGCTAAGTTAGGGAAGTCTATAAGAGTTAGAAGCTATAGGGAGGTACTAGGTAACCCCTAGATAAGTCCTCTAGCCCTTACCTAGTAAACTAGAGGGCTAGAGAAGAATATTTAACCTTAGCTATACCTAACTATACTGACTCTATTACTCTGCACCGCACCGTTTATGATACTAGCATAGACACGAAACTTATTGTATTTTTCCAGAGCGTGGCATTTCTTGGTTGAAATTGTGGCTTATGCAGTACCCCGAGTCTGCGAGAGCGGGGCCTATGTGCTCGGTGTAAGGTAGTTGGCAAAGGCGCCGTCAACCACGCACCAGTCAAGAGATTCAACACCGTTGCCGCCAAACCACTCCGACGTCCACATTTCACTCTGGAAGCAGTCGCCAGAGTCCGCATCTTTGGCCTCGTCCCACTGTGGCATGGCGTCTTTGTAGCCGCACTCGTTGCGCATTATGTATTCGTAAGCTTACACGTAATACCGATGCCACGAAAAGAACTGCCCGACGTCGTGAGTGATGTCGCTCACGTAGTTGCCTCCGGCAACAGGGTCCTTCCCACGAAGGAGCGAGGTAGGTGTCTGCAGTGACGGTTGCGTTGGTCAACCAGCGGTGCAGAGCTTGAAGGTCCGAAAAACGGCTGATGACGCTAGCGAGTGAAGTCTTCGCCGAAGGGTCTATAAGGCAGTTCGGGGCATCTAAGAAGGCATCCTTCTCTGGCGGGCTCATGTTCCGCCATTCTTTGCGGATAGTTGTGGTCTCTGCCGTTCAAATACCTTCGTAATAGCGAGCGGGTGCCGATCCCGAGTTGTCCACCAGGGGTGCGGCTTTGGCGAGAATCGCTAGGAGAGCGAACGAGAAGGCGGTGGTGAGCATCGTAGCAAAAGGTCAGCCTAGATGGCAGCTTGAGATTATCAGAGTTAAGCTTGATGGAGCTAACGGCCGGAGGAATCCAATACACCTGACCGTACTTCACTTTCCGCTTATATACTCTCCTTGTCCAGCATCTTGGCGACGATATCTCTTCGTTTTCGCCCCACTGCAGGACGTGGAATCAATTCTCGATTATGGCGGCAGCAACTTGCGGTGTCGTGATGTCAAGCATTTCTCGTTAGCCGCTACGGCACCGACCCAAGGCCGACATGACCGCCGACGGAATAGAAGTATACGGGTCTTTTAATGGGGAACATTTTGAAGAAAAAGAAGTCCTCACAACAAGCGTAAGCGCCGCAGAATCTGAAAGAGGTTTCTGTCTGTCAAGATGGTAAGACCATCTTTCATCGGTCTCCGAAGCCGCCAAACGTCGGATACATCATGCATCTGGTAGCGCTTTGAGCCTCGATTTATGAGTGGAACCTGACATGGAAGAATTCTGAGCTGCCAATGATAGTATCTTCCCTATCTCAAATCGTATTCCGATTTCTTGTCTGCCAGTCTAGTGGTGGCGTTACGCTCGGTTGCAATAACCTTGTCTCCGCGAGAGGCAAATTGTTCCATCATGGCGGCCCCCATGCCGGAGGTCGTGCCGGTGATCAACCAAACTGAAGAGTTCGTCATGTTCGCAGAGATGTACGGTTGTCGAGAGATTTTGTGACAGTTGGAGGGAATCCAATGATTTTGACGTCAAGTTGTATTTATCGGGGAAAATAGTAACATAAGTTTGCCATATACAGCTATTCTTGTGAGCTATAAGTCGGTACGCTGGCATGGGCTGAAACGCCGGTCCAGGCCGGCGAGATCGGACACCCAGCGGACCCGACCGGTACTAGCTCCTGAGGCCTGTTGTTCGCGTTCAAGTCGAAATTATCGGGGAGAAGGCCACGCGCGAGAACGGTTTGATTAAATGTCTAAGCAGGCCACAAGTCGAGGGTTCAAATCTTAAATCTATTTACTTCGCAGTCAAATCTCTTGGCTAGGAAGACACAGTATTTCAATTCGTACGGTATACTGCATTCTTGGTGTGTTATAAGCGTTGCTTTAAGAGCATGAAGTAAAGTAAAGTCAGAGAATATCGCATTTACATGCTTCGCGTAGTCCAGGGCTGTTTGGTGTCCAGCGAAGTGCCCCAGCGAACTTTACCACTGATTGTGTAATACGAAGCTAGAGCAAATGGATAAATGAAGTTCACCTGAACTCTCGCCCGATGGCAGCCTGAAGACACGGCGTTCCTGTCTTTGTGACTCGTCGCCCCTTGACGTATGAATCTTCAAAAGATCCGGTGTGCATGCCGTTAGTCCTCACACGTGATTGACTAACTTTAGCAATTTGCTCAGATATATTCCTCATCGCGGGTCAAAATGAATGGCAATTTGGCTAGGGAGGCAACCTCCAGGCTCCTACAGTCAAACAGTTTACTGTAAGGCTTATGGTGAGGAAATTTCACTGTCATTTTAGGGACTGGAGCGTTCGACTGAGGATTCCAACTTTGAAGCAAGGCGCACCGCCTCACCACACGGCCACAGCCTAATCGAGTGACTAGATTTTCAAGAGGTTTTTGTAGTCAATATCGTTAAGTTTCCTCAGTTCGTGGTGTGGGTTTCGCCGGTGGGCTTTTGCCGATGAGTGTTCCACCCAGACGGGGACTCGGTGCCTTCCTAGGTGTCCGTACACTGTTTACTCATCGTTCCAGCCTTTGGCGTATTCGGACAGCTCTAATAATAATTGTTGATTGGCGAAGCTCTGGGCCTTCAGCTGTGTCTGGACAGCCTGTTGTCACCTCGACAGTTGGAACAAAGGCAGTTCGAGATGTCTATCTCACGACCAACCCCTCCTGATCCGAGTGGTACCTCATTTCCACGGGCGAGCCATGTGGTTGATATGGTGAAGCATCGGTGGAAGCTAACTCAGCTAAAGTAAGATCTCGACATCAATGCTGCGGGTTTCAACTGGAACAAGGCCATCAAGACTAACAGCCGCGGCGTTGTCGTTTGGAAATCAACTGACTGGGTTGACTGGTCTGCTCCTTCGCTGAGAATGTGAGTGAAAATCAGCTTTGTAACAGTAGATACCCACGGACGTAGTCATTAGTGTTGAGGCCGGCATGGTCTTGGCCCCTTCCGCAGTCTGGGATGACGCCAAGGTCCATGGGTAAGTCTTTTGGGCCTCCCGGCACTTCAGATCGACAGATTCGGGCCATACCGGCACAACGTAACGAAAGCCCTCGCGGGGGTCCCGCTTTATTCTCTGATAATACCAACCCGAGCTTGTAATACTTGCTGTCGGATGACTACAAGCAGTATATCCCGTTCCAGGCCAGTAACATTCAGTCGTCCAACTGCCAGGCGTCAAGCACCTCTGGATTCCCTAAAAGATTGAAGCATGGATGTATCACAACGCTCACGCAAGCTGAGTGAAACGCTGTCAACTCGCGTTTCCCTGCTTGAGTTGAGTTCAATATCCTGGAGAAATTGTACATATGGGATTGCGACATAATAACGTGACTGGAAATAGCCTTGCATTGCTTGGATGAATCACGAAGTTTTGAAGCATCAAGGTGTCTAAGATGTGCCCTACTGCTATGGTCTTCGGACCACTCTAGTCAAAAAAGTGTCTGGAATGAGATGAATCCTGGCGTTTATAGAAAATGAGCTTTGTAGCTCAATAATGCAGAGGCAAGGCAGGCAAGGCAGGCAAGCCGTCACCATGTCACCATGTCACCGGAATGCGGGCGCAAGCTTGTTCATCTTTGTCGTTATCGGTCTTTGGGCCCTCAACCAGTAAACCGGCGCGACTCTGTAGATCGTGCAAACGACTTTCACCGTGGCGTTGCTCTAAGATCTGGCGTTTCCTCCGTCATGCTGGTTCGGAGCCACGTATTAGTGCGGAGGCATACCCACCAAGTGCGGTTCATTGGCTTTCAACGGTTCCAACAGTTTTCCAGGGCCACCGGCTTTGAATTTTCACTGTCTAGGCCATTTGTTGATCAGCGAACCTCATGTTTCTCGTCGGCATGAGATATCATTGCTAAGCCATGAGATTCTGTAGGTGGCAAGATGGGAAACATCATAGTCTCAGAGATTTCGGATTGAAAGTCAGCATGATTAGGTAGCGCAATTTTTCGATAGGCTTGCAGTGGTCGGGAGACAGTGAACTTTGATCGACCGCTTTTACATGCCTGGTGAAATCATCGTAGCCGAACAAGCTTCGCCCCCTTCCTCGAAAGCTTCTTGGCGGCTGGATTCATGTCCACTTGCCTCGTAAACAGCCATCTTTTGAAGTACTTCATCTCTGTGGCCAGTCAAGTACGGTTCACTGAAACAGGCGTTTGACTGATGTATCAATAGAATCCAAGAGACCAGCTGCCAGCGGCTAATCTGAGCCGTGTCCTCGATGCTCCTGGGTCTCATTAGAGATGTGTCTTCCGATTTGCATCCTGTTGGCCCCCTCGTACAGATTCAGCGCCATGTCGTGTTAGTCCTAAGCAAGCACAAGCTTACCGGAATGCCGGAAATCTATCCTAAAACGCCTCATTTCAACCAACGCCGGCCAAAGCACTACAAAGACGTTCCTGTTGTGGCTTAGAGTCGCTATTGCTCCCCAATGTTAGAAAGCCCCTTTCAGATCCCTGGAATGCATATCATTCTGGAAACGCGTGCGATTGGGTGTCTGGTCACTGACCAGTGGTCAGTCGGTCCAGCCTGTGATAACAACGCTACGAGATCCGCAGCTGTCGACGAATTCAGCTTCAAGTCCGCATTCGGCCCGAGTTTCTTCATGACGACGTGCGCTGTGGCTTTCGATTCAGCTTCCAGAGCCTGGGGCAGCTGGGCTCGTTGGAGTGCTCGTTGGTGGGATGTCCGCATCCGGCTGAACGTACTATGTTTCCTCGCCAAAGGTGTGAGACAAACCCGGACATGGCTAGGTGCCACAGACTAGCACCAACCCAACGAAAGTCTCGATTTGCTTTTTCGCCTTCTTCGTATGCCACTCCGGTCCCGCTCAGCCCCTTGTCCCGAAGGTCTTGCTTAGGCAGTCTCTTTTTAACATTCGATGATAGGCGCTGCCCACACTCTTCCTCCTTCCTACCTGTCTCTCAAATTGCTGCGAACCCCATCGCCGTTATTAATCCTCCCAGGAAGAAGAAGGCCCAGTTGTTACAGGCGTTACCGCTCACAAGAGGCCAGATACACGGACCCTTACAGCCTGAAAACAGGATGCAAAACGAAACGGCGATGGCCCCGGTGGAAGGGCCCCCACCGTACACCAGTGAGAACCGGGCGGACCTGCTTATTGGGGTATCATCAGCATTCGGAGGCGTGGCCCTCCTATTTGTGGCATTGAGAATTTATACGCGAGCGATGGTAATCAGGAAATGGGGCGCTGATGATACACTGGCGGCCATATCGGCGGTAAGTTCAAAGTTGTCCCGAGAAACTGTATCTGACGAGAATTTAGTTATTGGTTGTCTTGACAGGTGTCATATTCTCAATTGGTAAGATTAACGACCTGCACGTCATAAGAACATTACTCATGAATACTCCAGGCACCAGGTCTGGGCTTTCGTACCATATTTGGACGATCCCCGTTGGCGTTCAGCAGGCGGGTAGAAGGGTTAGTTCGCTCATACTCAGGGCGGAATCTCGTGTCTAATTTGTTGCAGCTGGTTATCGCCGCCACTCTTTGCTATCACGCCTCCTTCATAACGATCAAAATGACCTTCTTACTTCAATTCCGTCGGGTCTTTGCTGTTCCCAAATTTCGTCTTGTTTGCGACGTAATGTTTGGCTTTATCTGCAGCTTTGGTGTAGCCGTGATCGTTTCCGCAATTGTCATGGCGGCACCGACTTGGAACGGCGATACGTTGGCGGCCGAAAGATACGATCAAACTGCCTGGTGGTTTGGCACAGCGGCTGTCCATCTCATAACCGACATCATCATCTTCCTGATGCCAATTCCCATGCTTCGGAAGCTGAATCTAAAGAAGACACCCAAGATCGCCCTTATGATCACCTTCGGGCTTGGTTTCATGTGAGTGAGAGCGCTACCACAAGCGCAAGGTATCCGCCATCCGACACTTACATCAAAAACTAACAGTTGGTAGAACAAGCGCAATCTCCATCGTCAGGATCACGACGCTTTCACATCTCTTCACGCAAGATTTGACGTGGGACGTCATTCCCGGTCTGGTATGGTCTTCCATTGAATTATCTTGCGCCGTCACCTGCGCATGCATCCCGACTCTCAGACCACTTTTGAGAGTGATTGGCGGAAAGGGGGAGACACGCCAGACATGGGACCGCTCTCCTTCGCATACAGGCGAGAATTCGCGCCTCGCTCGCCGACCCCTAAAGGCCACGACAACAATTTCGAGCGAGCGGAGCATTCCCAGCCCAGAGCTATTGGCGTTGGAAGGGGAGACTGAGCCGAAGGTGACAACCATCGAGCCTCACTCGGACGGTGACCTTGTGCTTAGGACGGCCATTAGTCCTGCGCTGACGGCGAGGGCAGGGGAGTCTGACGACGGTTCTGTCCGCTCCGAGTTTGGGCCGGTAGATGAGGAAGTCGCGACGCCGCTGAGTCCGCCGCCGAAGGCGTACAACAGCCCTACGAAAGCCGCTTTCCCTCGGTTGCCCAGCACCCCAGAGGGTGACGAAGAACAGGCATGATGAAGACTTCCGGCGAGCCCCATGAGTTAGGGCCTGCTTGAGGCGAAAACTGTTGGATTTGATGAGCGGAAAATGGCTTTGAGCATGGCGTTTCAATACCAGGATACTGCGAAGGATTGCGACATCAGACATATAATAGTGGATTACTCAGTAACGGAACGGTGTTCCAGTTTTAATTTAAGGACGAAAAGAGAGCACAGTCGTGAAAACCATGTCTCAAATGGGCGCATTCAGTGACATTCAGTCTCATGGTGAGTTTTGGTGTCGCATTTGAGAACGTCTCACTTGTGGATAAGAAGGGGGAATATTGCCGAGGCAGCCGCTCCTTGCATTTCCGGGGTCCAAAGCCGCTAGTCCAAGTGGAGAACTTCACGTGCCGAACCTTCCCTCTTCCGGAAGGCGGTAGCGTGTCATCCCGGCAAAATGGGAAAGTCGCCCGCCGCACGTCCCCCCGCCATCGCCGTCTCATCCGCCATGTGCATTGTTTGCCGCGGCCTGCGGACATCTTCACACTCGCAGCAGACAACATCCTCTCCCGACCGCCCATAATCACGAGTATCCTTGTACGCAACTCCACCCTTGGAAGCCATCATGATACATGCCCAAGGCGAGCAGTCCGTAGGCGCTGCTACTGCCACCAACGGCTACCCCGCGAAACCCCACCTCTCCGAGTCGCCTCCCCGCTCCTTTCGCGATGTCTGCCTCGAGCTCCGGGATAAGGTCGACGCCTTCTTGGCCGAAGATCCCAAGAACCCCGTCCTTCGAAACGTGCAGGAGCAGCTTCGCGTGTCTATGGGCGTTGTCGAGGAGGCGTTGGCGAGGTACAGGTGTGTTTGCCCCCGCCTCTGGCTCTGCACAGGGGAAGCGGACTGCTGATGCGCCGAGGCGCGATAGCGTGGAAGAGATCTCCCTTTCATACAATGGAGGCAAAGATTGTACGTGGATCATGCCCGTCTATTGTGACATGCTTGCGAAGTCCGTCGCTCGTGGTCGCGCGTTGCAGTGTCTCGCCGCCAGTGCCTTCCCGCAGCTATGGAAACGCTTTTCCGGCAAATGCTGACACCATCGTGACGCTAGGCCTAGTGCTCCTAATCATGCTCCTCGCGTGCCTTGCACGAAGAGTTCCCTCCCAATCGAAGTCGACGAACGCGAACGGTTCCAACGGTTCTAGTGGCAACAATCCTACCTTCCCTGACGAGTTTCAAGCCGTGTACATCGTATCGAAGCACCCTTTCGCTGAGGTTGATGATTTTGTCGAGTCGTCCAGTTCAATATACCATCTTGATGTGAAACGATATGCAATGGCCATGAAGCAGGGTTTGGAGGCGTACTTGGGCGACAGGCCAAACGTAAAGGCCATTTTCGTAGGAACGAGGAGGACAGACCCCCACGGAGAGAAGCTGACGCATTTCGACCCGACGGATGCGGGATGGCCTGCGTTCATGCGCATACACCCGGTGATTGACTGGCATTATGGTATGTCTTCTGCTCTGCGGAACTCGGCTCTTCCGGCTGCTTATGCTTTCGGGGGAACTGCGTTGAATGTCGCGAAATGTCGCGAAATCTGAGCTAACGCCTTAGGTTCAACAGCCGAAATCTGGGCAGTACGTCTCAACTCTCTATGCGTCTCAGTGGCAGAGAAAGCAGCAGCAACTTTCTCTGTTCTAACAGCTAGACATCCGGGATTCAGGGCTGACCATTGAGTAGTTCATTCGCCATTTGGAAATCCCATACTGCCCACTATACGACCAAGTAAGTCTTTTTCATGCGTGGCGCAGGTGCCAGAATTGACCTTGTCAAGGGCTACACAAGTTTAGGCGGAACGCAAGACACCCATCCTAACCCCCACTTGAAGACGGACGGCGAGAATGGCGGGGGTTTCAAACCTGCGTATGAGTTGACAGAGGACTATGAAGAGAGACTTGGCCGGGATAGATAATCAAGAATACAGCGACTTTCAATGAATGTAAGTTCGAGTCGAGGACATACCCCTCATACACACACAACAAAGCGTCAATTTGTATAGACTTGGAGCATAGACTTGCGGCGTTACTCATGAACATCTCATTTCCCTCAACGCCTCTTTCTTCAGCTCGCGGTCGGCGAGCAACGATGTGATCATGTTTCACGAGTCGCAAGGCAACTTTTCGCTCTCTGACAGAGCTGCGCGGGGCTTAAGTCCATTTTCGTCATGGACCGGTCCTCGGGTGATAAATGTCCTCGCGCAGAGCTTTGAACAGCCGCCAAGCTTATTAAGCAGTTACTCGCTGCATTTCATCGCCAAGGTGCACAACAATGCCCAGAGAAGGTGTGTGGGATGAAAAACGTGGATTGAGTGACGAGCGGCCATGGCGACTAGATCAGTTCTATCACTTTGATTACGCTACATGCCAAGTACAATGATGTTTCCCGGAGTCCAAGGTAGTCTCATAAGGTACGCTTACTTCTCCTGCTTCTCAATGCTCTTGTTCTCACCCGAGCTGATGCTTTGAAAGTCCTCCTTATAAGTCATGAACACCTCGTCGTTGATGTGACGGTGCCTAAACCAGAAAATAACAGTCTGCACGGCAAGAGCGATTCCGGGGGCAGCCCAAGCCCACACCAAGGTCGGATCACCGATGGACGGAAGTAAGATCTGGCCCAGAGCACTGCTCAAGGCCGTCATGAATAGGAAGAGAGCCACAACCGTCGACCGCATGTGCTCGGGGGCGCGGGCGTATGCGAGCTCGTAGGCTGTCACGTTGACGAAGATCTCGGACACGGCGCCCAAAGCGACGTTGGGAATCTGCCACCAGATGGACAGCGGCGACACACCGTCGCAGTCACTCGCGTGGTAACCGCTGCGGAAAGAAAAACCCGTCAATGGAATGCAAACGGCAGCTAGTGCAGGCGAGAGGACTTACCATGGGCCGGTCTCGTACACACGCCACTGGACGATGGCGCCAATGACGGAGGAAATGGTTGCGAGGATAAAGCCGGTGGTCATGCGGCTGATGCGTCCGTACTTGATACCCCTGCGATTGAGGAACGGATACACAACCTGAGCCATGATGGGGGAGAAGATGATGATGACCAGGGGGTTGAAGTTACTTAGCAAATCGTTCGGTGCACCATCGGACGTCATCGCAGCTCCTTGGTTGCTCTGGACGTTGCCAACACCACCATCGTTCAAGTTCCAGATGGGGATGTACAAGAAAATCTGGACAGCCCCCCAAGTTCGCTGAGCATCGTCGACGTCCTTCTCCGAGTAGCTGGCATGAACGCTTCGCCTAGCGTAGATGGTGCTGGGCTTGACCTTGTGCCAGAAGTCTTGAGCGAAAATGTTGCCCTTGCTTGCCTTCAGCGCAGCGACGGTGATCTTGACGAAACGGTTCAAGTCAGAACCTTGGGGTGGGAGTCTGACGGTACGTTTATAGGTGGCAGCCAGCAAGACCGGGAGGAGGAAGTAAACGATGCCAGGGACGAGGTAAGCCAGCCAAAAGCTGTGGTACTTTTCAATGTAAACGACGGCAATGGAGAAGAAAGCGCCCACGTTGATAAAGGCGTAAAAAATCAGCATAATGCGGCTGATGGTGGTCTCCGGGTCGACAATAACCGTCTCTCCGGACTTGAGTACCTTGGTATACTCCTTTTGGTGCTTGTACTGATCGATGACAGTCGGCGCCACGTTTGGTTTGAAGATACCTGCTCCGATGGCGAGAAGAAAGTAGCTGATGAGGAAGGGAACCACCCCTTTGCCGGCTTGCAGCAAGGCCGGGGCCGCGCCACCAATCATGATGACGTGCGCCACACCGCCGATGAGAACACCCCATCCGATGGCTTGGTACCGGCCGATCTTGACGTCTGCGATCCACGCGCCGAAGATGGGGATCACGTACGCCAGGAACGTGAAGAGCAGACCCAGCGCCGAAGCCGTTCGGAGACCGAGACCGAGCGCGCCGGCGTGGGAGTTGGGCTTGCTGGTGTCGATGGCGCCGGTACCGGGACCGCCCTCGGGGAGGGGGAACTGGAGGTAGTTGTTGAAGCCGGCCTTGACGCCGTAGAATGAGGCTCGCTCGGCCATCTCCACGACGCAAAGGGACCATGACGCCAGAGGGATCGAGTCGTGGACCTTGCGCAGCGTCGACCGCTCCTCGTCGGTTGGAGGGGGGTACGCCTCGTAGTCGACGACGACACTGCTGGGGTTCTCGAGAAAATGGACCTGAGACTCGGTATCGGTTTTGGCGTGTGTCTTTTCGGGGTGGAGGCGCTGGTCGGCGTCGGGCTTGACGACGACCGTTTGGACGCTGAGGCCCACGACGTTCTTAGCTGCGAGAGAGTTAGTATCGAAGCGAGACAATGAGAGCCTTGGGCTTACACATGGGTTCGGCTTTCTCTCTTGCAAAGTGTCGAGGAAGATAACGGGGAAGAACGAGACTGAGAAAACGGATCATGCGAGTCACAAAAGCCTCCCAGCCCATCTATATACAAGAAGAACCTTGTGAGATGCCGAGGCGCTGCCGGCTGGAAGATAGGGCCTCCAGAACGAGCCGTGCAACGAAACACTCTTCAGCTGCGACTGGACTCATCCATGGATGGCAACGTCGCTCCTCCACGGTTTCGATGACAATCCCGCACGAATCGAGACGAACACCGCGTGCAATGCAACTCCTTTGGGAAGGAATCCCTGTCCTGAACAGCCAAGGCGGGGGGTAAGGCGGGTCCAAGAGTGATCGCGAGCTCCTGAAAGCTTGTTGCGCCATTGCCATGGATAGGGGTACCTGGCGGCCCCAGTCCTACGGCTTGAGTAGATAAGGGTGGGCACGGTATATCGTCCCTATCAATTCTTATTGTCGTGATGCCTTTTAGCATCGCCCGTTCCTAGCGTAGCATATAACTAACGTTAGCTCTAGAGCGACTTTTTTCTAGGGGTTATTCCTCTAACTATAGTTATAAGTAACTATATTATAGCTACTCTTATTATAATAGAATAAGCTCTTTAGTAATTATAAATATAGCCCTATAGGATATTTCTTAATAGTTATAAGCCTAGTTCTAATTAAACCTCTAACTTATTATTTTAAAATAAGCTTTTATTATTAAAAGTATTTATTAAAACTTCCTCTCTCTTATTCTTTCTTTCCTCTTTAATATATATTATCCTCTATTATTCTAAACCCTCTATTTCTAAATAACTTTAATTATAATATTTTCTATTATTATTATAATAGTATTATATTACTTAATTATATATAAGGACTTTATTACTTAATATATTAAAATCTAAGCTAAAGCTTAAGCTACTAGAGTTTAGAAATATATTAATTCAAATAACCCTAAGGGATCTTTATACTTAAGTAAGACCTTATTAGAAACTCTAACTTTTAATATATATATTACTAAGTAAAACTAGGATATTAATACCTAGTATATATAGAAAAAGAGTATTTATAATTAATATATTACTCTACTTCATTAAGAGGCTCTAGAAGAGGCTACTTTTAATATTACTTCTAGGACTACTCCTAAGTTTATTACTAGGATATAGATAATAAATAAATTATAACCCCTTTAGCTTCTAATAACCCTACTTATAATTAATAAGAATACTATAAGTATATAGGAATAATATTTAGAGTACTTTTATTTACTTATTATATAGAAATCTAAGTAAACTTACAAGGATTAAGAGTTTAAGTATATTAACTATCTAATTATTAAAAGTATTACTTATAATCTTATTATATTTATATATATAGAACTTCTTATTAAAGGGGATATAACCCTTTATAGCTTTATTATTAATCTTAAATATTATTATACTCTAAGTAAGGCTAGTACTCTTATTACTATTTAAGAGGAGTATATCTAAGTCCTAGAGAAAGTAAATAGGAGTATTAACCCTAATACTTAGATTAAGGATTTTAGGGGTATTTATTTCTATATTACCTAGCTTAAGCTTCTTAAAATAAGTAATATCTTTATTTTAAAAGCTTTTCCTTAAGTAACAAGTTATTACTTTATACTTACTTAAGCTAATATAGAGATTATAAATATCCTTAAATAAGAGCGAGTAGGGATACTAGTCTCTAATTTAAGCTCATATATTAATATATTTAAGGACCTCTTATATAAGAATATACTCTACTTAAGATTATAAGGATAAAGTAATAAGGGTTTTATAATACTAGCTAGTTATATAAATAAGGCTAACTTATTAAATATTCCTATAACTAGTAGCTTATCTAATAGTAAATAGTACTTATATAAGTTAAGTAATTAATAGCTAAGCATTAATCATAACTCATTAGAAGCTGCTTTAACTAGATATTACTAGAAGAGCCCTTATATATTAGTAATAAATATATAAGTAGCCTAGATCTATAGCTAATTAAATAATAACTTAGCCTTTACTAATCTTTATATTAAACTAATTTATAAGAGCTAGCTATATATTATATCTTATAAGGGTAAGAACTACTAAAATAATAAATGGGGTAATAAAAGTTTATCTAAGAAATCTAATATAGCCCTAAGCTACTTTATTAATATAGTAATAATTACTTTTTATATAGCTCTCTTAAATAAAGTTAGGGATAATATGATTAACTTAGATAAAGAGTACCTAAGTATCTTTATAACCCCTTACCTAGGACCTTATATATTATATAAGTCTATAGTCCTATATAAGTATAGAGAAATATACCTAGTAAACAATAGGTTCCTACTTATCCCCTCCTTAATTAAGTATTATAATAGAGAATAAGTTAATTCTAGAATAGCTTTATACCTAATTATTATAAAACGTGTATATATTATTAAAAATACTCTTATTAGCTTAAAAAGTATAAATATTAAGGACCCTATACTCTATAATATATGATATATAGAGAACCTTTATATTAATATTATCTCTGAAGTATTACTTTAGAAAATAGGTATTTAGTATTTAGGATATAATTATATACTTCGCTTTAGAACTTATAAAAATAGTATTATAATCAAGAAACTTATTAGAAAAGCAAACCTTACCTTCCTTAAATATAAGCCTTATTCCTTATACTCTATTCTTAAGTAGATCCCCTAAAGTACTAATATTATTATTAATAATATAAACTATATACTTATAATATATAAATATACCTCTTTTTTACTACTACTAGACTAGAGTAATAATATAATATTTTAATACTTCTAAAATAGCTACCTTAGCCCCGAGGCTCTTAAGTAGCTAGTATATACTGGTTAGGGGGTAAGGATTAAGGGCCTAATATACTTATAGTACTAATACTATATAGTTATATATATTAAATAGGTAATTTTAAGATACATATTAGAAGATAAAGTAATACGCCCTTATTATAAGATCGTATAAGATCTATTTAACTACCCTTAAAGCTTTAACTAGAATTGGTAGCTCCTTATTATTAAGAATAAACATACTAGTTAGCTCTTTATTTTTCTATATATTAATAAGACTTATAGTAGTATTATACTTACTCTATATACTTTTAAGTAATAAGTATTTTAATAAAAAGGACTTTCTATTTATAAGATTAGATAAGATATTAAGAGATTAGTAATTTTAATTATAGGATATATAGGATATAAGAATTAGACTTATTAAAAGAAATAGAAGTTAAAATAACCCCTCTATATATAAAGGAACTAAATAGTAGAGGGGACCGGGCTACTTAGGAAGTTATTACTTAAATAATTGAAATACTTACTATAGCTAGCTTACTTATAAAACTATAAGCTACGATACTATTAATTATAGTAATACTATATAATATAAGCTTATTTAAATACTATAACTAGTATTTACTACTATAAGTTAAAGAGGAGTAATTTTATTGGTATTCTTACTAGTAATAGCTTAACAATAGAGTAGCTCTAACTTATAACCTTCGCCGTTACTAGGGATATATATATACTTATAGCTATTATATATACCCCCTTAAGAGGGAACGAGAGAGAGGAATTAATAAGAGAGATTTTAAGATAGTACTATAAGGATATATTAGATGCCTAATAGAATATTTTCTAAATACTTGTAACTTATATAAGGTCTAGAACCCTATATTATAAATAGCTATTGTTATATAAAATAGAGTACTTAATAAATAGACTTTCTATATAAAGGATAAGGTAGAAGAGTCTATCCTAGAAGATATTATCTATAACATAATAAAAGAGATTCAAAAACCTATATTATAAGTTAATTTTAAACTTTAGATCTTAGGTATTATAAATAACGATACAGCTATATTAATACTTATAACTAAATAGTTACTTATAATAACCCTTATTCTTATAATTAAATCTCTAAATAGAAGTATTTTAAAACCTCTAAAGGGATAGATAAGCTAAAAGGGGGGGTAGCTATTCTCCCCTAATCCTATACTAAAGCTAGATAAAAGCCTAGCTCTAATAAATAAAGTAGTAAATATAATATATATATTAGAAATAGACTATATAAATAAAACTATTAGAGAAGTTAATTCTAAAGGGAAATAGATTAAGGATTATATTATAATTAAACTACTCCCTACTTTATAAGATATTTCTAAAGTAAGTAAGTATAATAAAAATAAACCTTTAGATAAGAAGCTCTTAAATCTATTAGTATAGCTATACTAAGATAGTAAGGAGAGGGCTAATACTAAATAGAGGTCTAACTAGGTGGATAACTAAGAGGACTATAGCTAAACTTATTAAAGCTAATAACTATATAATCTATTACTTAGCAACTTATAACTAGGAATAATAGAGAGCAAACCCCGCTCTAGTTACTAGTTTTTATTATAGTACTATCTAGAGTAGGAGCGGGTATCTAGCTTCTTTAAGACTTTTATACTTAATTAATAGAAAGCTTTCTTAGAAGCTAGTATAAGGTATTATACGCTCTATACCTATATATATACTACTATTTATAGCGCGAAGCCTACTTATATAACTATAATAATTTATAAACGTGTTATTATTAATAACCTTATTAAGCTACCTTGCTTATAGAAGGAACTTTTAAACCTCTTATAAGCGCTCTAAACTTGCTTTATAGAAATAGCTAAGGTTAAGATAAGTAAATTATAATAAATAGATATATAGCGTGTTATTAATTAAGAGATAATAATAAAGAGACTAGTCCCTTTAAAGTAAGTATTTACCTATAAATTTAACAAGGATAATATCCTTAATTAATGTAAAGTAAGGATTTATATTTAAGATAATTAGTAAGAGAAGTCGCCCCTTAAATAGATTTATATAGTAACTCTCGCTACTTATATCTTTAGAATGGTAAAGATAACTACTATATAACTTAACCTCGAAGTTAAATAATTTAATATTATTAATATATTCCTAAATACCTCCTAGGACCTGAATAAAAACCGTATTATTTATAAATTGCCAGATAGCTTTAAGTAGCTTAGAAAGTATATTAAACTATACTATATACTCTATAAGCTAAGGGATATAGTACTACTCTAATATAAGGAGTTCTCTTTAGCTCTTTAGTATCTAAGCTTTATATTTATAAGTAAAGACCTATACCTTATTTAGTTAACTAATAAGAAGGTTCTTATTATTCTTATATAAATAGCTTCCTTATCTTATTTTATAGGAACTATAAAGAAGTAATATAAAAGGTAATTACTAGCTTGAAGAAATTATATAAATTAAAAGAATAAGGCTTAGTTAAGTATTATCTTAGGGTTAGAGTTATTTATGACTAAGCTATGTAAGAGATATACCTTTTTTATGACTAATATATTAAGCGGGTTATAAAGAAGTTTGATTTACTTAACTTAAGAGCGTTAATAACCCCCCTTGTAAATTTATTACTCCTAAAGAGTAAAATAGTAGTAGTATTATTAGAGGTAAAGACTTTCTAAGAGAGAATTAGCTCTATACTCTATACTATTATTCTAATTTAATCTAATATTACTTTCATATATTCCCTACTCTTAAGGTTCCTGATAAACCTTACTCTTTATTATTATACTACTACTAACTAAGTTATATAATACTTATATTATACTTATTACTTTATAATATACTTTAGTAACTTAAGGAGTAGGTAGGTATTACTAATTATAAATAATAAGGAGATGTAAAAGTTGTCTTAAGGGTATATAATCTTATTCTTTAGAGGACTAATTCAATAAAAAGCTATTTTATAAGCCATAGTTATAATATTAATAATTAAAGTAGAACTTCTAACCCTTAAATATATAGCTAAGGAGATACTTAATCTTTAGAGGCTATTTAGGGATATCGCTCTTAAACTTAGTAATATCTAGAAGCTTTATTATAATAACTAATAAATAATTCGTTTTATAGTAGGTAAAAATGAATAGATTTTAACTAAGTTATAATATATTAATATTTAGAATATCTAGCTATAATAAGAATACGCTAGAGGATTATTTAATATAATATATATATTAATAAATAATATACTAGCTATTAGTCTTATTGAGTTCGGAATTACGCCGCAGCCCCTTCGCAAAAAGACTATAACAAATTCACCTAGTTCGTAGGTATAATTCGGGAAATACTATATAGGTATTTTAACCTATACCCTCTACTAGTAAAGGAAAGTAATATAGGAACCCTATACGTTCCTACTACTTATAAGTAAACGCTTATATAAAGTTAGATACGCGCTATACTAGGGCTAATTATATTAGAACTAAAGAGGCTACTAAGACTCTTATAGCCTAGAAACACCCTCGCTAAACCTTCTAGTAAGGTGCTATAAAAGCTATTATATAAGATAACTCCATCACTTAAAAGGTTAACCTTCTAATAAGGTATTATAAAAGCTACTATATAAGATAACTCCTTAACCTTATTACGGGCTACGCCCGGGTTAAGCCTACCTAGGCTTCTGCCTAGGTTCACCGCCTTAGGGAGCTACCTAGGGCCTACCTAGAGCCTACTTAGTTATTCCCTATAGACTAGTAAAATCTCTACTAGAGAAGAAAACTTCCCCTTTTCCTTTTTAGCTTAAATAAATAATATTATAGTAACCTCTTATTAAATAAACTTAGGTCTAACCCCTTATATATTTAAGCTTATTATTATAATAATAATAATAGGTTAAGCGCTACTCTATATTAGTTAGTAAGATAGTTAATAGTAATATAGCTAAAACTTAAGATAAGCTATTATAAGCTAATTTAGTAGTAGTAATAAAGTCCCTCTAGTAATAGGTATAGGAGGTTAAGTAGGGGAATAGCTAATATATAGCTATATAAACCCCTGTAAGTACTATTAGTAAGGTATTAGTAATACCTAGTATAATATACTAGAAGCTACTACCCCTACCCCTGAAACTTTTAAGTAAGTAAAAGGAATATACTACCTAAGTATAATAGATAAGGTATAAGATTACTATAAATAGGGTATTCTATACTATAGATATAGAAGTATAATATCTTATTAACTCCTATTTAAATATTATACCCTAATAAGTAGTCTTTACTTTCTATAGAGCTAGGGGGGGTAGGGGAAAATATAACCCTAAGGACTTTATAGCCTACTTAAACTAGATATATAGGGCTCTAAATATCTAATTATAAGCTATAGCCTAATTATAAACCCCCTAGTAGAAAGAGAAGAAATCCCTAGTAACCTTCTTACTAAGATTTAAGTAAATACTAGCTAATATAAGTAGTATAAATTAGCTTAGTTAAATCTAGATCTTACTTCTAGAGGCCTCCCTTACCGCTAAGCTAAAGGATTAGCTAATTATTATTAACCTACTAGCTAATTACAATAGCTAGCTCTTAAAGGTCTAGAGTATTATATAGAAAGTAGAGCGCTAAAAGGTTTCTAGTAACTATATTAAGTTCGGAATTACGCCGCAGCCCCTTCGCAAAAAGACTATAACAAATTCACCTAGTTCGTAGGTATAATTCGGGAAATACTATATAGGTATTTTAACCTATACCCTCTACTAGTTAAGGAAAATAATATAGGAACCCTATACGTTCCTACTACTTATAAGTAAACCCTTATATAAAGTCAGACGCGCGCTATACTAGGGCTAATTATATTAGAGCTAAACAGGCTACTAAGGCTCTCGTAGCCTAGAAATACCCTCGCTAAACCTTCTAGTAAGGTGCTACGAAAGCTACTATATAAGATAACTTCTTAACCTAAAAGGTCGACCTTCTAGTAAGGTACTAAAGGTGCTACGAAAGCTACTATATAAAATAACTCCTTAACCTAAAAGGTTAACCTTCTAATAAGGTATTAAAAGTAAACGCTACTATATAAGAGGTAACTTCTTAACTAAAGAGGTCTTTCTTAAGAGGTTCCTATAGCTAGAAGTATAAGAAGCTCTACTACTATAAGTAGGGCTTTATACCTCTCCCTCTTCTTTATCCTTATCCCTTAACTATATTAGTACTAGACCTTATATATAAAAACGCTAAGCCTACGTAAGGTATACCCTTTAATACTAATAATATATAAGAGCTTACTAGAGAGTTTAGTATAAATATAATTAATAAAACCCGCTCCTTCTTTAACTACTCTATTATATATAGAGAGCGTATTATTAGTATAGCCCTTAAGAGGGCTCTTATTAATACCCCTAGAGGGGATACTTACTATTATATTATACCTAAGTAAGTAGGCTTAGTAGTAAAAGCTAGGCGGGTTGTTATATACCCTATAGAGTAGCCCTTCTTTAAGCAGGTCCTCTATATTATTAAGGCAGGGGCAGCCTAGGCCCCTTAGGGCTTAATAATTAGTAAGTATAGCTTATACTAACTGCTTTAATATAGAGAGAGCGTTACTAACAATAGTATAGCTAGCGGATAAAGCGGTAATAGAGGCGGTATTTAACGGTAGCACGGGTAGTACGCGAGAGCATAAGTTAATAGTTTTATAGTTTAAATAATCAAAAACTACGTTATTATTAATATAAAGTTAAAGATCGTGGGGCTATCTAGTAGGGCATATATAAGTATAGCTATAGTTAGGAAAGTTATAATCACGTGACTAAAGGCTATGTATTATTAGGAGGCGCGGAGTTAGAAGGTCTATTGCACTTAAGCAGGTAAAATCACTATATAGTGGCTAGAGGCCTTCTAGTAACTATATAGTAACCTACTAGAGACCTATTACTAAGGATACTAAGGGGGATACTTATATAGCTAGAGCTATATATATCTTATAAGTTAAAGAGGTAAGATGCTATAATTATTAAAACTCTAGGTCCTCCTTAAGTACTTCTCTAATATAATACTAATAGCCTTAAAAGGGTATAAGGGACCCCTATACTTATTATACTTATAGAGCTAGAGGTTATATTACTTAGCGCTACTCTATTAAGGAGAACTAGCTACATAGGGCTATAAAAGTAAAGAACTTAAAAGAAGAACTAGTATATTATAAGGTTATAAATAATTACTAAGTAATAGCTAATTACTTAAAAGAAGATAAGGATTTAAGAAAAGATTAACTCTAGAGCGAAATTAAGCCCTAGAGCTTACTAAAGAGGAGATATTAAGTTAAAAAGAATATAAATAGGAATAACTAGTTAATAATAAGCTTATTATTATTTAATTTAAAGTTAATAGAGGATATTTAGTTTATACCCTAGTAAATACTAGGAGTAATACTTATATAATAATTAACCTTTCCCTAGTCTAATACCTTTACCTTTGATATATTAAGAAGAGATACTAACTTATAAGAGGGTATATACTTAGTAAACTATTATTAAGTAATATACTAAGTATAGTAATATTTAACCTAGAAATAAGTAGTTATACCTAGTATATCTTTATATATATAGTTAATAGCCTAGACCTTCGTATCCTCTTAGGGCGCCCTTAGATAGAATAAAACTAGGTTATTTATAATACTATAGCTTATTAAGTATATTATAGGAGGGAATAAGTTAAGCTATACCTAAAAAACTAGAAAGAAACGCCCCTTATAAAGGAAATAAGGGCTATAAGGTTCCTTAATATACCCTTATTCTCTATAATCTACTAATACTTAGCGAGATAATAGGGTAAGTATTAGGAGGGTATTATAGAAGTATTAATATAAGCTATTAGCTTAGCTAATATTAAGAAAGCCTTAAACCTAAAACTAAAGGAGGATTAAAAATGTTATTTACTAAGCTAGGTCTTAAGGGAGTTTCCTAACCTATTTAACCCTAATAAGGCTTACTTACTACCCCCTAGGTAACTAGGGGTAAGCTACTAAATTAACCTTATACTAAGATTAAATAGAAGGGAGCTACTACTGGAAAGGGCTGGAACTAATAGGAACTAGAAAGATAACAAACAACATAGCTCTACCTATAAACAAGTAAGAATATTAAGAGTAGGCTTAAAAGATACGTAGAATAATTCGCAGATCTAATTAAAAGAGATTATCTAAATTAGGCATAGATTCGCTAAGAAATTACTAAAAAACGAGGTATAGGGTTATTAAGGTACTAATAGTAATAATAATAATACTATCTTTTCCTCCGCTACGCTCCTCTCCTCTACGCTCTACTCTATAGTCTCCCTGCAACGGGTCCGTGCGCTAAGGGAGTTTTCTAAAAGTTGCGTAGCTAAGTCTATCCTATCCTATCCCACTACTCCCTTAGGACCCCCTCTATAGTATATTAAGAGAAGAGCTATTAGTACTAAAAAAGACCCTATAAAACCTTCTAAATAAGGGGTTTATTAAGGCTAATAGCTTACCTACTAGAGTACTAGTACTTTTTATAAGGAAGCTAGGTAGAGGAATCTACTTTTATCTTAACTATAGGGCTTTTAATATAATTACTAAGAAAGACTACTACCCCCTCTTATTAATCTCTAAATATTATACTAAGTAAGTATAGCTAAGTAATATACTAAGCTAGATATAGTAATAGCTTTTTATAAGTTAAGGGTAATAGAGGAGTACTAGGAGAGAATTATATTCTATACTTAGTATAAGTTATTTAAGTAAGTAATTTACTTATTTAGCCTAACTAATACCCCTACTAGCTTCTAGTAAAATTTTAATAATATCCTATAGGACTTTTTTAATAACTTTATTATTACTTATATAGATAATATATTAATCTACTCTAATAGAATAAGGGAAGATTATAAAAATAAGGTCTAGGAGGTCCTCTAGAGGCTAGTAGATATAGAGCTAAACTTTAACCCTATAAAGTATAAGTTCTTAATTAAGAGGGTTAAGTCTATAGGGTTTAATATAATACTAAGAGAGGGTCTTTCTTATAACCCTAAGAAACTCTAAGTAATTACTAAGTAGTTACTCCCTACCTCCTTAAAGGGGGTCTAGAGCTTCCTAGGATTTATAAATTATTATAATATATTTATATTAGAATATAGGGATATTATTAAACTACTAGAAAGGGCTAGAACTAATAGAAACTAGAAAGATATCAAATAATATAGCTCTACCTATAAACGGGTGAGAATACTAAAAATAAGGCTTAAAAGATATATAGAATAATTCGCAGATCTAATTAAAAGAGATCTTCTAAATCGGGCGCTAATTTACTAAGAAAATACTAAAAAACGAGGTATAGGATTATTAAGGTACTAATTATAATAATATATATACTATCCTAAAGTCCGCTACGCTCCTCCTATCCACGCTCTACTCTATAGTCTTCCTATAACGGGTCCGTGCGCTAAGGGAGTTTTCCGAAAGTTGCGCAGCTAAGTCTATCTTATCCTATCCCACTACTTATACTACTTATTAAGAAGAATATAACGTTCTTATAAGGAGATAACTAAGAATAAGCCTTCTTATAGCTTAAGTAGCTTTTTAATATCTAGCTAATACTTTATTAGTTTAATCTAGAAGATAAGACTATTATTAAAACTAACTATTTAGGATTTATATTAAGAGGGGTACTCTTATAAGTTAACCTAGAGAGTACTTAGCGTCCTATAGTATTCTACTTATAGAAGCTCTTACTTATAGAGTATAATTACTCTATTTATAATAAGAAGCTCCTAGTAGTTCTTTCTTACTTATTTATATAGAGGGTAGAGCTATATAATATAACTATTTTTAAGGTACTAACTAACTATTAAAAGCTTAAATATTTTATAAAGAAGTAGCGCCTTATAGAGCGCTAGAGCTAATAAGTAGAGGAGCTATCCTAGTATAACTTTACTACTAAATACCGCCCTAATAAGGAAGTAGTAGCCTCTAATACCCTCTCTTAGAGGGAGTAGGATATACTATAAGGGTAGGATAATAAGTAGAAGTAGGGGAGGGTCTTATAGCTAATACTAAACTATACCTACCCCCGCAGGGACCCTATAGTTAGCTCCCTAGTAAGGAGAAGTTAGAAGGGCTATACTAATATCCTAGATACTATAGTCTTTAATAATAACCCTAAACTATAGGCGCTATAGCTAGAAATTATAAAGAAGGATATAATATATAAAGCTATATATTATATAGTTACTTACTAGCTTTAAAGCTTCCTACTAGATATAAAAGCTAAGGTTTAAATTAGTAAGTATAATATTAATAATTAGGGGAGACTAATATTTAGGGGGAGGCTATAGGTACCTAGCGGGGAGGATAATAATAACCTACTAAGGGGGCTCTATATAAAGATTATCTAATAGAGCTATAACTTAAATATAACTACTTACCTAGGCTATAATAGCACGCTAGAAATAATAAGCTAGTAGTTCTATTAGCTAGGATAATTATAAATAATATAGAGATTTATAAGGAACTATAATATCTATAGAGAGATATATATCTAGAGGTAAGCTAAGAGGGGCTTCCTAAAGCCCCTACTAGTACTTACCTAGTTATACTTAGACCTCTTAATAGATATTATTATAAACTTACTACTTATAAAGGATAACGCTAGCTAATACTTATAGGTTATAATAAATAGGCTAGGTAAGTTAGTAATACTAGAGGAGATAGGTATTATAGAGGTAGAAGCTTATACCTACTAGTTCCTTACCTTCTACTTCTAGTTCTATAGGTTCCTATATAGTATTATTAGTAATTAAGGGTCTAACTAAGTAAGCTACTTCTAGGCTAAATTCTAGTACCTTATAAGTATAAGGAGGCTATTAAGTACTATATATTACTTATAGATTAATAATAATACTAAGAGGTAGAACTAGAAGATATAAGCTATCTTATGCGCGTTTATAACCTAGGTATAGGATAACTAGGATTAGCTCCTACTTATTACTTAGCTAGCGCTCTATAATAGGGTTAGTAATATAACTAAGCTCTCGGTATTCTTCTTAGAATATAGGTACTATACTAACCCTATACCTATAGTAAATAATATAATAAAAGAAGCCCTCTAGGGATATAATAGCTACCCTCCTAGTAATAAGACTATAAAAGGTAATAGACTTTATTTAAGTAAGTATTATAGCTACTTAATAATATAGCGAGCAGAATACGAACTAGTATAGGATACCTATAGAGGAGTAATAGGTAGGTAATAAGGTTTAGCTTTTAATAGCTAACTATAAAAGCCCTAGGCCTAGTAAGAAGCTATTATAGTTATATTATAAATATACTATAGTTAGAGTCCTAAGCCTATATATTATTAAGTTAGACGTGCCTAGTAATATCTACTTAAGGTTCTATATAGACCTTCTCTAGAGGGTACTAGAAAACCCCTTACTTATATAGATAAGGATAGACCCCTAGCTATTACTAATTATAGCTAATAATAGTAAATTTAAGTAGTATATAGAGGAGATATATATAGCGCGATAGAAAGTAGTTAGGTAAGGGTAGAGGTATAAGGTCCTAGTTAAGTAGGAGGGGTATATAGAGCCTACCTAGGAGCCTATAGAGGCTATTATAAAGATTACTATAATAAATAGGTATAAAGCCCTATATACACTAGTTATAAATAATAATAATAACCTAGCCTATGCCTAGGGGGGGACTAGCTAGGAGGGGGGATAGTATTATAAGCTACGCCTAAGTTAAGCTTACCTAGGCTTCTACCTAGGTTTACTACCTTAAGGAGCTACCTAGGGCTTACCTAGGGCTTACTTAGTTCTTCCTTATAAACTAATAAAATCTCTACTAAATAGGAAAACTTCCCCTTTTCCTCTTTAGCTTAAATAAATAGTATTATAGCAACCTCTTATTAAATAAACTCAGGTCTAACCCCTTGTAATAAGGAGGCTATTAAATACTATATACTACCTATAGACTAATAGTAGTACTAAGAGGTAGAACTAGGAGATATAAGCTATCCTACGGGCGTTTATAACCTAGGTATAGGATAACTAGGGGTAGCTCCTACTTACTACTTAGCTAGCGCTCTATAATAGGGTTAGTAATATAACTAGGCTCTCGCTATTCTATATAGAATATAGGTACTATACTAACCCTATACTTATAATAGATAACGTAGTAAAAGAAGCCCCCTCTAGGGATATAGTAGCTACTCTCCTAGTAATAAGACTATAGGAGGTAGTAGACGTCGTCTAAATAAGTATTATAACTACCTAATAGTATAGCGAGGAGAATATAAACTAGTATAGGATACTTATAAAGGAGTACTAAGTAGGTAATAAGGTTTAGCTTTTAATAGCTAACTATAAAAGCCCTAGGCCTAGTAAGAAGCTATTATAGTTATATTATAAATATATTATAATTAGAGTCCTAAGCCTATATATTATTAAGTTAGATATACCTAGTAATATTTACCTAAGGTTCTATATAGACCTCCTCTAGAGGGTACTAGAGGACCCCTTACTTATATAAATAAGAATAGACCCCTAGCTCCTACTAATTATAGCTAATAATAATAAATTCGAGTAGTATATAGAGGAGATATATATAATATAATAAAAGGTAATTAGGCGAGGGTAGAGGCGCGAGGTCCTAGTTAAGTAGGAGGGGTATATAGAGCCTACTTAGGAGCTTATAGAGGCTATAATAGAGACCGCTATAGTAAATAGATATAAAGCCCTATAAAGACTAGTTATAGATAATAATAGCGACCTAGCCTATACCTAGGGGGGGACTAACTAGGAGGGGGGATAGTATTATAAGCTATACCTAGGTTAGGCCTCTAGCCACTACATAGTGATTTTACCTGCTTAAGTGCAATAGACCTTCTAACTCCGCGCCTCCTGACAATACATAGCCTTTAGTTATGTAATCGTAACTCTCCTAACTATAGCTATACTTATATATGCCCGTTAATAGCCTCACGATCTTTAACTTTATATTAATAATAACGTGGTTTTTAATTATTTAAACTATAAAACTATCGACTTTTCCTCTCGCGCACTACCCGCGCTGCTATTAAATACTGCCTCTATTACTGCTTTATCCACTAGAAGTCGTTACTATCTTTACTATACTATCGTTAGTAACGCTCTCTCTATTAGTTAGCGCAAGCTATACTTACCGATATTCGCTACCTAGGCCGCCTCTACCTTAGCAATACAGAGGACCTGCTTAAAGAAGGGCTACTCTATAGGGTATATAACGACCTACTAAACTTCTACTACTAAGTTTACTTACTTAGCTCTAATATTATTACACCTTATAGAGTCCCCTATAGGGGTATTAAGGTAAGCCCTCTTAAGGGCTATATTAATAATACGCTCTCTATATATAGCGGAGTAGTTAATAAAGGAGCGGGTTTTATTAATTATATCGAGGCTAAACTCTCTAGTAATCCCCTCTACGTTATTTATACTAAAGGGTATACCTCGCTCGGGCTTAGCGTATTTATATATAGGGTCTAGTGCTAATATAGTTAAGGATTTATCGTGGGTTATAGGTATACCTAGGACTTTGTAGATAAGGATAAGGATAAGGGAGAGGTATAAGGCCCTGCTCGCAGCAGAGCTTCTTATACTTCTAGCTATAAGAACCTCTTAGGAAAGACCTCTCTAGTTAAGGAGTTACCTCTTATATAGTAGCGTTCGTAGCACTTTTAGCACCTTGCTAGAAGGTCGACCTTTTAGGTTAAGGAGTTATCTTATATAGTAGCTTTTACCTTACTAGAAGGTTTAGCGAGGGCGTTTCTAGGCCACGAGAGCCTTAGTAGCCCGTTCGGCTCTGATATAATTAGCCCTAGTATAGCGCATATCTAACTTTATATAGTAATATTTAGAGGGTTTACTTACGAGTAGTAGGAACATATAGGGTTCCTATATTATTTTCCTTAACTAGTAGAGGGTATAGGTTAAAATACCTATATAGTATTTCCCGAATTATGCCTGCGAACTAGGTGAATTTGTTATAGTCTTTTTGCGAAGGGGCTGCGGCGTAATTCCGAGCTTAATACCTAGGTTAAGCCTACCTAGGCTTCTACTTAGGTCTATTACCTTAAGGAGCTACCTAGGGCTTACCTAGGGCTTATTTAGTTATTCCCTATAGACTAGCGAAATCTCTACTAGAGAGGAAAACTTCCCCTTTTCCTCTTTAGCTTAAATAAATAGTATTATAGTAACCTCTTATTAAATAAACTCGGGTCTAACCCCTCGTATTAGCTACTTTTCTAGCTACTATTATATCTAAAGGGGTATATTATAATACCTTTAGTATTACTTATTCCTAGTATAGTATATAACTAATATTAGCTCTAGAGCGACCTTTTTCTAGGGGTTATTCCTCTAACTATAATTATAAGTAACTACGTTATAGCTACTCTTATTATAATAGAATAAGCTCTTTAGTAACTATAAATATGGCCCTATAGGACGTTTCTTAACACTTGTCCTCGACGCGCTGAATAGACTGCGTAATAACGAAGGTGGCCAACGCATTAACGCCTGAAAGTTTGTTTTCAGGAGCCTTTCGGAAGCCAAAGGGCGTCATTCGGACCGGCCGCTGTTGAAGTCGTTTAAATTTGGTACGACGCTTGATCACTTGTACATTTCGCCATTTCCAAATCCACAGCACTACCGGAGATGTGAAGGTATGTTAGCTAACAGCGTCGAAGGGACTTCGCAAAGGAACGACGAAGAAAGCGTCCGGAGATTTCAAACTGCCCTCAGGAGAATCGGCCAGTCCCCGCTGCCGCCCGGCCTGCGTAGCTTTAAGGTCCTTGGCTGGTTCATCGGGATGTGGCTGGTAGCTCCGAATCTTGATAACGTTCCATCTCCGCTAGTGGTTGTTGCTATCAACCGCGGCGCTAGTGCAGCGATAAAGAGTTTGCAATCGCATCCTTCCGGTTGCCCGGCTTCGGTGCCTTATTATGCGGGCCAAGAGGTCGCTCGCGTGCGCTTCTTGATAAACTCCAAAGCACCTTACTTACTCACGGGTAAATGTTGCCCATAAAGGATGACAAGGACCATGGCCGTAAGGGGAAGGCTTCTCTGCGTGAGGTGTCTCGTCTCGGTCGCTGTGTGGCTCGTTTAGACGTAGCCAAGGCGGCACAGCAGAGGACTTTACATCTGGCCGAGTGCACTCCGACAATGTTTTGGACACGGTGATGAGATGCATTTTGTTGGAACTCTCCGAGACTCTCCTCGCATTGTCATGTCCACTGGATATGCATTTGTCATGTATACTTTCAGCTCCACTTTTCATTATATACGTCAATAAAGTATAAAAACGAATTAATATAATTTTAACTCCTGAGATAAGCAAGGAATGTAGTTTAAAAAGACTATTTACTATGTGCCCAAAAAGTTTGTTTCATTCAGTAGCAAAAAGCGCGCTGCATGTGTAGTTCCGATTAGCTGGTTTATTATCTGATAATGAGCAGAGGATCGAAGGAGCGCGGGGCATCGGCTTGCCAGATTCCACAATATCTTATCATAATCAAGCACATAGACCTTTGTCGTTTGACACCTTCAATTACAAGAAGGGTGCTCATACGCCTCTGGCTACATTGACATTCGCGCCTGCATTTGCTGTAGTGTTTCCCCATTTTTGAGAACATGATTCAGCAGTCTCCTGAAACCCTTGTCTTGTGCTGGGTAAGGAGTTGAGTTATTGCCTCGCTACCCGAGCCAACGGGAAGGCAGAAACCTCGCTTTTTCGGGCCGGCTCCAATTCGAGAAGATGTATCAAACATAGCCTAAGACCAAGTATTGTGGCTTGTAAATCAGTTCTTGAGACTTCATCAGTTAGGAAGTCCTCGATATACTCAGGTTCCGGGTTGAGAAGGACCACATCCGGCCCAATCTTTTTGACCCTGAGATGAGGTTGCAGAAGGGAGATGGCTCGGCTACCGCGCAGCAAATTATTGCACCCCTGCCGTTAGAAGCATCTTCAAAAGCTGCGTTTGGATGGCCCTGGTGTTGGTGGGTGCTCTATTTAAGCAACACAAACAGTGGTATACTTTGATGGAGTTCCTGCAAGCCAGAACTAAGGTTCCTACGGGCTCATGAAAGCATTTGTGTGGCTATCGCTAGCTATGACCTCGGGCTCAGGTACGTCGGACTCAGGCTTCGATATCTCGAGGTCAGGTTTTGGGAGCGTCATGCATATGCCCAGCTTCTCGAATATAATTTATTTGTCGTCTCTATGAGCAAATTATTAAAGGGGTTCCCCATCCGAGACGGGCGTTGATCAAGCCTTCTGAAGAGGTGCTTTTAGGACTTTGTCCTTGGCCATGGTGTTACAGAGCACCCTGAAAATCGCCGTCATCATAGGCGCTCCGGATGCCGGCTCCTTGAACAAGTGATCAATACATATTTTGATGAAGTCCAAGAACCACAGATCATCGTCTGGCAGTAGTCACATGCAGCGGCAAACAAGACAGTGATGTCAAGTGCCGGCAAGATATCTGCAGATTGAGATATGTTCTTCGTAACCAGCTCGGCCAAACCTGGGACACTATTGGCTCTGTCAGCAGCGTAGACGTATACGTTGGTCTCGTGTTGAATTGACGTCTCTGAGTCGTGCAGAGGATACTCTGCGGAGGTTTTGCCAAGTGCCAGTGTAAAGGTAGCGGACGAGGACATGGCCTGCCTCGTCCGGCACATTTTCCACGCAGATATCTCTATTGCATTCACCGCAGATCTTGTCAGCTATGACACTTAGACGGATGATTTAAAATAGATCTCGCAGCTTAAAATTTGACTAAGATTAGCAGTAGATAAAGAACGGGCTCATGAATTAAATCAGAAGCCCAGCGTCCAGAAAGCAAGCACTATGAATGGGTGGAAGCCGACTGCATCAACTCTGCCATGACAGTCTCCAGATCCTGTAGAAACTACTCGGCAGAGTTGTAGCACAGCTTCCAGCACTTCTCAACTAAATGGGTGCAAACATGCTTCTCCTCGGGGAACTCGCTGGACCGAAAACGCCGCTTAACTTCTTCATCATCACCTTCATTTTTCCCTGTAATTTCGGGAAACGGTTCGTGCCCGACCATTAAGAAGATTATTGTGCCGAATCCGAACAGATCAATTTGAACATCGGCATGATTTGTGTTGTTTCGAGGGCAGTAGCACTGGGCCTGCTCCTGAGACCCACTGTCAAAGATGGTCTCTCCTCCAGTCGATATTAGACGACCTTGGAAGTCAGCAAGCTTGACCTTGAGCTTGTCATTGAGCAGTATGTTGCGGTGACGGACGTCGCAATGCAATACGTGATGAGTGTAGCAGTGAACCAACGCCTTGCTTGTCTCGATGCACTACTGTAGGCGAGAAATTTGTGGCACGTGTGGATAATTGGCGACATAATCGAAAACATCCCCATTCGTCGCGCGTTCGAGGACAAGAAGCCCATCCTCGAGAAGGCCTCGTGACTTGATGATGTGGTCGTGTTCCCCAGTCTACTCATACAGCTTACTCTCGACCAACAAGTTGTTCCTTGCTTCGTCTGGGTCGAGGAGGCCGATTTCGTTGGGATACTAAGGGACCATGGTTTCGTCAAGCTCACCAACCGAGAAAGTTACTTCCCGGCCCATAATTCTCTTGACACCCGCTGGTAGGTACGGCTTCACCTCAATACATTCGTCCATCATCATTGTGGAACAGGCGTAAGAACTGCGGAGGCTGTGGAAGGAAGATTAATGGCCTGAAAGGTAAAAGATATTAGCAACAGAGACAGATAACATTTTGAGCTATGCGAGGTGCCATAAACTAGTGCGGTGCGGAGTGATAGAGTTAGTATAGTTAGGTATAGCTAAGGTTAAATATTCTTCTCTAGCCCTCTAATCTACTAGGTAAGGGCTAGAGGGCTTATCTAGTAGTTACCTAATACCTCCCTATACCTCCTAGCTCTTATAGACTTCCCTACTTAGCCTACTAAGCCCTTTTCTATATAATAATATCCTAGCTTATAATATAATCCCCCCCCTCTAAACTAGTTTACTCTTAGACTAGTTTACTTAGTAGTTACCTAGAGGGTATTTAATACCTCTTTATAGGATTTTATAACTTTTAGTTTCTATAAGCCTAGAATTTAATATCCCTTATTTTAGTTATATAACTTTTCTTTAGATAGCTAAGTAGCTTAGAGGAATAGTTAATTAGTAATAGGGTACCTATCCTCTACCCTAGCTACTCTTATAGCTCTTATACTTAGGTATTAAGGGACTTTATAGCTTAGAGGAGTAGTAAGCTAGTAATAAGGCTAATCCCCTACTCTAACTACTCTTATAAGTATTATATTAAAATAGGTAATAGTAAGGCTTATATTACTATACGCTTTACTTAGTATTTTCCTATTTCTTATTTACTAACTTATTATAAGCTACTTATTATATAATAAGCGCTATTAATAAGATTAAATACCTTATAGATAAGGCTAGTTCTAAGCCTAACCTTTAGGTATAATTGTAAGAGTATAGCTATAGGCCTAAACCAGGAAGGGCTAGAATGCTAAAACGTAGGTATGCGTAGTTATATTAAACTATTGCTCAACCTTCTAAGTCTCTAGCTTATAGAGCTTTCTTAAGGGTATACATATTCACTGCTAATTCGCTAATGTTTTGCTAATAGTATTAGCTCTATACCCTATACCCGCTATTATTCCTTATCATTACCCCCCCCCCCCCTCTAAAGCCTTAGTCCCTAAGGCGTACTAGTAGGGTAATATAGCTCTACGATTGCAGATATCGTTACTAACTATAGGGCGGCGTCTCTATATCTTTATTATATTATTTACTCTCGCCCTCCGCGCTAGATCTAGGTAGTTATAGCAAATAATATATTTTTATTTTCCTAGCGCGTTATAGGTATTTTTAAATTCTAATTATTATTATTACTTTTTAATTAGTTACTAATAGTTATATAATCGTTTAGTAATATATAGCTAGTAATTATTTAGCCTTATTACCTAGCGACTTAAAATATAAAAAGGTATCTTCTTTTTAAGATCTCTAACTTAGTTAGAAGCTCTCCTCTTTATAATCCTTTTTAGTCTAGTTACCTCTCCTATTTTAACGCTTATTTTATAAGCTTTAATTATAATTATTAAGTTCTCTCCCTTTTTCTTCTAATCTTATTTATATCCCTTTCTAGCTTCTTACTAATAGTTCTCTATAATATCTTATATTATATATATAAGCGTAGTTCTTATAAAATACCTCTATAATCCTAAGATTCTTTCTAGCGATCTTACTAGTAATACTAATAGTAGCTATCCTTACCTTAGCTATCTTTATAAAATATATTAAGATATTATCTACCTTCGCTATATATATAGCGAGTATGCGTAGAAGTATATTTTATTATAACTTTAATAAGAAGAAATATATTACTATAAGTCTCTACTAATTCGCTAATAGGTCGCTATATATTAATGTTTTTTAGGTCTCTTAGGAGCTTTAGGGCGTAGCCTAGATAACTTAGAATATATTCCACTAGATCTAGATCTAGTAGTATAATAGTATCCTAACCCCTCTTTATTATTATTATATTCTAGCTACGCTTAGTAATTATTTAGTAGTATAGAAGTATATTACTAAGCTTATCTATAATTCTACTACTAGTAGTAGTAGCTATAATATAGAGTAGCTTTAGCTCTAGGAGCTCGCCTCTATCTATAAGCACCTCGCGCTTAATATCCTAGTCTATATAGGCTATTACTTACTATTCCCTCGCTAATTATATCCTACTAACTACTAGATTTAGGTTAATACCTTTTATAATAATATTAATATTTTTTAGCGCCTAAATACTACCTAGCTAGCATATATTTATAATAATAATCCTATTAACTACCTCTATAACGAGATTAACTACCTACTTAATAACCCTTTAATAAAGCTAATCCCTATATATACCTACAAGCGTAATATCGCCTTTTTTCCTAGATTTTATACGGAGCTTTAGGAAAATCTCGCTAAGTATACTACTAATAATATCCCCTCCTGCTTTATTACTATTACTAGTACTCGCCCTATCTCCCGCGCCTCTTACTTTAATACCCCTACTAAGTATAGCTAAAGTAGTAGCAAAGAGTTAGTAAAAAAGACTAAGAGAGCTAAGGTTATTATTACTATCTCGAATAGTAATAACTCTAATAGCGAGTTAAGTAATAGCGCTAGTAGTAAGTTAGCTAGTAATTAGCTTATAGATAGTAATAGTAGGGATACTAATAGCGCTAGTTTAGTAACTAGTTACTATAGTAGTTATAATAGTACTACTCGCAGTCGTAGCGGTTATAGTAGTCGCCCCTATAGCTATTCTAAGAAGTTAATAACTAATTAGATAGCTAGCTCTTTTCCCTTTTTATAGGATAATACCCCTTTTTACTATAGCCTTAGTAATAATTTGCTACTTAATTTAATTAACGTTTTACTTCTAATTTAAGTTCTATTTCGTAGTCTTATAGTCTATAATTACTAACCTATTATAGTAGTTCTAGTAACTAGTCGTCCTACTTCTTATAAGCGCTCTTATATTATCTATTAAACTTATAAATAGCCTCTTGCGTATTTGCTAAGTTCTCTATAAGCTCCTACGTATTATATTCTATAGGTTATCCTACTTATTTAACTAAGTATTATATATTATCACTAATACCTTACTATATAACGATCTCTCTAACCTCCTATTCCTCTAGCTTATCCTTAAGCTCTAGGTATATAAGTAAGCCCTTATTACTTACTTAGCGATTATCCTATAGCTCTAGTAAGGTAACTAAGAGTATATTATATATCCTTTAGTATTATAATAGTAAATAAACTCTATAGGCTTATATACTAATTAGTTCTATAATAGCTATCTATATAAACCTAGGCGCTAGTTTTATATTCTGAAACTAGAAGTTCTTCGTTAATAGCCTAATAACTTATCTCTAATAATAGGTCTATTCCTTATACCTCGCGTTATAATACTTAGCTTATATCTTAGTAGCCTTTTACTACTATTCCTAGGCCCTCTTATAAAGCCTCGAGATATATTTAATTCGCTCCCTTATACTCTATATTATAACCCTATTCGCAGGGGTTATATATTCTATATAATATAAGTAGTAGCTATATAAGGCTTCTATTAGTAAGTAGCTAGTAGTACTATAGTAACTATTATTTTATACGAACTTAGCCTTAAGTAACTAGATAGCTTATTCTTATAGCGAGTTACTAGTATATACTTATAAGTACTTTTCTAATATCTAGTATATCCTCTTAAACTACCCGTCGGTCTAGGGGTAATATAGAGTAGAGAGGTAGCGCTTAATAGCCCTCTCTCTTATAAGTTCCTCCTAAAATTAGCTAGTAAGAATCTTATCTTAGTTACTAATAATACCCCCTCGGGTACTAAAATAGTATTTAACCTATTTATAGATAATCCGCGCTAACTTAGTAGCTATTAGCTACTTTATTATTAAGATAAATATAGCGAACCTAGTTATCTAGTATATAATAATGAGAACTACGTTATACTCCCTGCCTTTATACTAATAGCTTAGTAGTAATCTAGTAATAAAGTCTATACTAATTTCCTAAAACGGGTGCGCTAGTAGGGGTAGTAGGTATAACTTTCTATAGGGCTTATGCCTTAGAACCCGGATCCCTTAGTATATATAGCACCCTATAATATAATTATATATATCTATAGCTAAGTTTAGCTAGTAGAACTTCCTTAAGATTAACTTAGTAGTCTTATTTACCCCTATATAACCTGCCCTGCAGTCGTCGTAGTATTAGCAAAGGATTTTAAGGCTTAGGGACCTCTCCTAGGGTATCTCTAACCTTCCCTTATAGAATAAGGTTCCCTAGCTATTAATTATATAGCCCCTATAATCGCTAGCTAGCTTATATACCCTCTCTAATTAGGTCTAGTAATATAAGTTATTAGCTTATAGTCTATAGATAAGACTTTCTATCGCTTTAGAGGGTTACTAACTATATAATATTTTGCCTATTATAAGCTCCCTTATAACTTAGCGTAGGATATACTACTACGCTATAGTAACCCTAGCTCTAAGTAAGTGCTCTAGATTAATAACCTCTCGCTAAGCGTTCTCTATATCTTCCCTTGCTCTTTAGTAATAGGTTATTATAGCTACTATAGTTATAATAATATTAATATACTATAGAGCGCTATACTAACTAGAGACTAAGGTATCTCTACCCCTAGAGCTATTTATCTAAAAGGGGCGTTATTTTATACTAGCCCTTATAGTATTAATGAATACTTTGAAGGTCTCTATATTACCTTATAAAGTAGTAATACTTATCTAGAGGTCTATTAGTAAGTTATTAATAAACCCTAGCTTCTTTACTAGGGTTAGGAGTACGATATTATATTTTACCTCCCCCTCTATATAGTCTAGCCTCTTAGATAGCCTATCTACTAGGTTTATAACCCCTAACTTATACTCTAGGTTAAAGTTAAATACTAAAAGTTTATATACCTATCTAGTAAGCCTTCCCTAAAGGTCCCGCGCTAACGCGCTAATAACTCCCTTAGCGCTTATTTTTTAATATACCCTAAAGGTAGTAAGCCTAATAGTCTAGGCTTTTAACTATAGCGAGAAGCTCCTATTAGCCTGCTCCTTAATATTACTTAATATCGCTAAGCTTCTATAAATAGTAAGTAACTATTTACTACTAGCTATTAATATACTATAATAGGATACTAGATATAGCTTTTATAGAAGTATCTATTTTAACCCTTATTTTATAGGTTAGGTCCTAATATTAGAAAATAGTTACTAAGTAGAAGGCGGCTTAGACCTATTTAAAGGCCTATTAGGCCTCTTCTAGCTAGTAAAATTCGCTTCCCTTCTAATTATTCTTATTACCCTTTAGTAGGGATATTATAAGGGCTATAATACCTAAATAGCTTATAATAAACTTATAGTAGAAATTATAGAATTCTAGGAAGACTTAGACCTCCCTATATATCTTAGGCGGCTTCTATTTTATAATAGCTTGGATATAGGTTTAGTCTATTAATTTACCTTTAGGTATAATAATATACCCTAGGAACTCTACTTATTATTAGTAGAACTTATACTTACTAAGCTTAGTATATAGCGCCTACTAGCAAAGCCTATAGAGTACTTAGCGAAGGTCCTTTATATACTACTCTCTTATCTTAGAGTAGACTATAATATTATTTATATAAGTAATATAATAAGTATCTAGTAGCTTAGCGAGCGCTTAGTAAATATATACTTAGAATATCGCTAGGGCGTTTATAGGTCTAAATAATATAATAGTATATTTAAAGTACCTATAATAAGTCCTAAAAGCCGTCTTCTAGCAGTCTTCTAGCTTAATATAGATATAATAATATATATCTTAAAGGTCGATCTTTAAGATCTATTTTACTCCCTAAAGCTTATCTAATAGTTTAATAATAAGGGGGAGTAGATATTAGTTCTTTAGTATTACTTTATTAAAGCCTTAATAGTTTATATAAAAATATAAGGATCTATCCTTCTTAGGTATAAAGAGAATAGGGGCGCCCGCCTTGCTTATTAAGAGTTAAATCCGTTCTATTACTTAGTTATTAGTAATATATTAGTAGAGCTCCTCTAGCTAGTACTTATTTAGCGAGTAAATAGGCTTATATAGAGGTTTCTTCCCTTTAACTAGGTTAATAGTATATTCTACGCCCTCTAGGGCTAGGTATTCTTTTACTAACTACTTATTAAACATTACTTATTTACTAAGTAGCTCTAGTAGTTATTCTACTTTGCTCTCTAAGGTATCCTCCTCGCCTAGGGCCTCTATTAGTAGCTTATAAGGGGCGATATTTCTTAATATATATATAATATAAGCCCTCTAGCTATTCTTAATAACCTCCTATATAAATACTAATAGCTTAGTAATATTAAGGCGCTTATATCCCTAGGTATTTATTTAGGTATTAATTATAATACCCTCCCTTCCTATAGAGTATTATAATAGGAGGAGGTCCCCTGCTCCTTTAGGGCGGGGAGCCCTAGCGAAGAGTTACTATATCTTCCTTAGTTATCCCCTTAGGTTAATAAGGAAGAAGGTTAATTAGTATATATTCTAGCTTATTATAGAGGACCTATTAAACCCCTCTAATATAGGGGCGCGCGCTACTATAGGTTATAGTTATAGGGACTTTACTAGTTAATTACTAATAATATTAACTTAAGAATAGGAATCTATATCTATTACTACTTCTTATTTAGCAACGTTCTAGAGAATAATTACCTATCCTTTTATAATATCTCCCCTTAGGAAGGTATCTAGTTTTAATATAAGTATAGGAGTTACTAATATAATCCCCTAGCTTATTTGTTTTCTAATAAGTTAAGATTTTTAACCTCCCTTATAGATTAGATTATATTAACCCTCGCTTTCTTAGTAAACGCTTAGTATCTTACTAGTATTTTATTTATATTTTATTATTTATCTAGGTAGTTTACCCTCTTATACCTTTTCTTCTTATAGCTAAAGTATACTAAGGGGTTAGATATCGCAGGTTATATATTAGAGCTAAATATAAGCTAGCCCCTATTAGATCCCTATAATATACTACTAACTAGTTAGTAAGGTATTAGGCTCTAGGAACCTCGCGTAATTCTATAGCTAACGCTTTACTAGTCCCCCCTTTAGCTTACCCTCGCTATAGGGGGAACCCTTAGTATATCCTCTTTACTTATATATTACTTCTTACTTTCGCCCTATAGGGTCTTATTAGTCTATTAGTAATATATCTCCTATAGGTATTCTACTTCTATAGCTATATCCCTTAGTCTCTATATTTTAACTTTCTAATATTTAAGCTCCTTATATACTAAGAATAAGGTAGGTCCCTAGTACCTCTCTAATACTTTTATTATTAATATCTAATTATATTTAAGAGGAGATCTTTATTACCTAGCTTATAGTTAAAAAAGCTCTCTAAGTTAAGAAAAATAAGGCTAAGGAAGCTAAGATCTCTATAAAGATAGAGAACTACTAGGTAGTTACCTTAGAGGATATAGCTAGGTATTAGTAATATATTACTAGGGAGGCTAAGAAGTAGACTAAGTTATTATATAAGTAATATAAAGAGCTCTACTACTACTACCTAGAGATAAAGTAGCTAGCTAGTAAGTAGCTAGAGGCGTAGGATATATAAGCTAAGTATACTAAGGAAGCGAATAAGGCTTATAATAAGGTAGTAAGTTAACTTAATCTCTATTAGTACCTTATTAATACTCCTCTAGTTAGTATTTCTAACTTAAAGTAGTATTAAAAGGTTCTAATTACTCTATTTATTACCTTATCTATTTCTTTAGGCGATAATAATACTAAGGGGGATATAACTAGTCCTAATAAAGAGGGCGCTAGCGTCTAGTAGATATAAAACTTTTAGGAGCACCCCTAATAAGCTACTAATAACCTCTAGGTAATATATAGTTATTTTTAAGCGTTTTTCTAGTCTCTTTTTACCTTGTTAGGAGCCTTTAGGCTAGTAAATTAAGATACCTAGCTAGTATACCCTATTTCTACCTAATTACTATTTACTTATTAAGTTATTTATTAAATTATATAGGGATTATAATACTTTTACTTATAATTAGGCTTTATAATTATTTTATAAGTCTATAGATATATTATATTATAGCTCCTATAAGTTATCTAGTTTGCTATAGCCCTTCTATTTAATAAGGTATTAATAGTTATATCTATAGCCCCTCTAGGTAATAATATAGTTTACTATATAGATATTATTACTATTAATTAGGATATCTCGTAGTAAAACGGCTAAGCTAAAAAAGGGTTCTAATTATATAAGCGCGAATATATTATAGATTTAGCATTTTCTTATCAACTTATAGCTTATATACTTATCCCCTATTAATTACTTATTAGATCCTAAATAGTCTTAGATATTTATTAGAAAGTTTATAAGAGGGCTACCTCTACTTAATATTATTTATTAAAAGTAGTATAAGATCTCTTATAGCGAAAATAATAAGGGTCCTCCTCTAATTATAGAACTTACTATATATTTTATTATACTTCTAAAGTAAGTTAGTAATAGCTAACCTCTACGTAAGTAAGCTATAGATTCTCTTATATAATACTAGGACTAAAGCCTTTAACTAAGGTTTAATATTATTAGGTTTATGAAGGGAATATCCTATTAGTAGCTTAGCGGGTAATATCTTTGTAGCTTTATAATAGGAGTTATTATAAACGAATTAAGCTAAGTCGAGCTATATTACCTAGTTATCCTAGTTAATATTCTAGAAAGTCTATAGAAAGTACCTAATACCCTAATTCTAACGTTCTATTTAGCTATCTATTTAGGGGTAGAAGGTAGTACTAATCTTCCTCTTAATAACTAGTAGGTAGTATACTTTAGACTAGAATTTACTAATAAATAGCGATCCCTAATAAGATATAATAGCTTCTAGGAATCTAAATATAAGGAAGATATATTTAGTTAGTAGTATAGCTAACTTATTAGCTATAAGTAGCTCCCTAGTAGGGATATATAGGGAGTATTTTATGAATTAATTAATAATAATACGAATATTATTACAAGGCTTATTTTTAACTATAAGTAATAATAGTAATTTAGTAATAAAGTCGATTAATATTTATTAGAAGGGCTTAGTAAGTACTAGTAAGGGAATAAGTTTACTATATAGGGGGTAGTATCTTAGTTTTATATACTAGTATATTATATATATCTAAATATATTCCTTTATTACTCCTCTATATATTCTAGAAAAACGATTTTCTAATCCTCTTTAGTATCTTAATAACCCCTTAGTAACCTCTAGATAGTTTATTATAAAATACTCTAAGGACTTTATTTTAAAATAGGTAGTTAATAGGGATATATAAGCCCTCTTAGTATCTTAGGGTACTAGAGTTATCTAATAACTACCTTATACCTTATTATTCCTACTCCTTATTAATAAAAAAGGGGTCTTTCTATTAGGCCTCCTTAACTTATTCCTAGAGCGAGGGTATAAGTTATTCTAGCATGGTATTTAATAGTTAGGTACTCTATTACTATTTAGTACTTACCCTCTAGATAGTAGTCTTATTAAAATAGTATAGCAAATCTTATGAAAGCAAGTCTCTAGCTTTATTAATTTCTATATCCTCTAGGGTATAGTTAGGTCTCTATAATAAGCTATTAGCTAGGTTATAGCGACCTAGCTAGTATTTAATTTTAAAGTTAAATATTAATAGATCCTATAATAGCTAAGCCTAGTAGCTACTAAGTATCTTTTTATTAGTAAGTTACTAGTAACCTAGGTAGTTAGTAATAAATCGGATATAATACTAGGAGTATAGCAAGTAGTGCTACTACCTTACTACTACTACCTAAATAGCTAGTAGCTCTACCTCTAATATATTATATTATAATTACGCACCCTTAAGCTTCTAAGATATAAATACTACTAGTTTCTATATATCCCCCTCTAATTAGCTTAGTATTACCCTTATTACGAAGTTTAATATATTAGTTTTAACTTAAATTAGAAGTATAGAATTAAAATAATATAATATAGGTATTTCTATAAATAAAGCGCGGAGCTAATAGAAGGTACCTAGTAACTCTCTAGTTATTACTAGCTACCCCTTAGCTATATTAATAAGTTACTTAGTAAGTAGGCTATAAATCTTAGAGTAGTTCTTAATAAATCTCCTATAGAACCTTATAAATCCTAGAAATTACTAAATCTCTTATATTATAGTAGGTACTAGCTACTTAGCTATTACCTAGACTCTCTTATATTCTATAGTAACTCTATTTACTAAGACTATAAACCTAAGGGATTTAATCTCCTCCTTATAATTTATACTTATTAGGGTTTATATAGAGGCTATTAGCTTCTAACTAAGTAAGTAGCTATCTTATAGCCTCTATATAGGAGTCTATATTATTAGTAAAAGTTAAGATATTATCTAAATATATAATATTAATAATATTAACTAAGCCTATAAGTAACTCGTTAATAAACGTTTAAAACGTAGTAGGTATATTAATAAGCTTAAATAATATAATATAATATTTATAATAGCTATAGTTTATATAAAATACTATTTTCTACTTATCTCCCTCCTAGATCCTTACTTAGTAATATATATCCTTAAAGTCGAGCTTAATAAAGTACTTAGCTCTAAAGAGCTAATTAAGGATATTATTAATTAGAGGGAGAGGGGTATAGTTCTTAGTAGTTACTTAGTTAAGCCCCTAGTAATTTATATATAACCTTAACTTACCTCCCTTCTTTAGGATAAATAAGATTAGCACCCCTACTAGGCTTATTAATAAGTATATCTACCCCTTTTATAAAGCTTTATAGATATAATCCCTTAACTCCTCTAACTCCTTCTTAGCTAGTAAGTAAATAAGTTTAAATAGGGGCTTAGTCCTAGACTCTAGATTAATAGAGCAGCTCCTAGTAGTTTTAAACTCTAGTATAGTTCCTATTAGGTTAATATTAAATACCTTCTTAAAGTCTTAATACTCTAGTAGGATATTCATTTTAATCCCCTTAATATCCTCAAGGTCTTAAGTATCCTCTTTATAATTAGTAGTTAATATATAGTTAACTTATAGTACTCTTATAAGTACTACTCTCGCTTTATTCCTAATACGCTTAAGTTCTTTTATAGTTATTAAGTTCGGAATTACGCCGCAGCCCCTTTGTAAAAAGACTATAACAAATTCACCTAGTTCGCAAGCATAATTTAGGAAATATTATATAGGTATTTTAACCTATACCCTCTATTAGTTAAGGAAAATAATATAGGAACCCTATATATTCCTATTATATATAAGTAAACCCTTAAAATATTACTATATAAAGTTAGATATACGCTATACTAGGGCTAATTATATTAGAGCTAAACGGGCTACTAAGGCTCTCGTAGTAATACCCCCGCTTAACCTTCTAGCAAGGTGCTACAAAAGCTACTATATAAGATAACTCCTTAACCTAAAAGGTTAACCTTCTAGTAAGGTGCTGCGAATACTATTATATAAGAGGTAACTCCTTAACTAAAGAGGTCTTTCCTAAGAGGTTCTTATAGCTAGAAGCATAAGAAGCTCTGCTGCTACGAGCAGGGCCTTATACCTCTCCCTATTCCTTATCCTTATCCTATATAAAGTCCTAGGCATACCTATAACCTACGATAAATCCTTAACTATATTAGCACTAGACCCTATATATAAATACGCTAAGCCCGAGCGAGGTATACCCTTTAGTATAAAAAATATAGAGGGGGTCGCTAGAGAGTTTAGCCTTAATATAATTTATAAAACCTACTCCTTTATTAACTACTCCGCTATATATAGAGAGCGTATTATTTATATAGCCCTTAAGAGGGCTTACCTTAATACCCCTATAGGGGACTTTATAAAGTATAATAGTATTAGAGCTAAGTAAGTAAACTTCGTAGTAGAGGTTTAGTAGGTTATTATATACCCTATAGAGTAGCCCTTCTTTAAGTAAGTCCTCTATATTACTAAGGTAGAGGTAGCCTAGGCAGCCTAGGCCTATTAGGGCTTAAATATTAGTAAGTATAGCTTACGCCGACTACTTTAATATAGAGAGAGCGTTGCTAATAATAGCATAGCTACGAAGGCGTTAGCTAACCCGATCGAATAAGAGGACTACTAGCGGACGAAGCGGTAATAGAGGCGGTATTAGCAGCGTAGGTAGTGCGTAAGAGGAAAAGTCGATAGTTTCATAGTTCAAATAATTAAAAACCACGTTATTATTAATATAAAGTTAAAGATTATAAGGCTATTAACAGGTACGTATAAGTACGGCTATAGTTAGGAAAGTTATAATCACGTAACCGAAGGCTATATATTGTTAGGAGGCGCGGAGTTAGAAGGTCTGTTGCACTTAAGCAGGTAAAATCAATATGCAGTAGCCAGAGGCCCTTTTATAGTTATAATAAGATAGATACTCTTCTTATATAAGGGAAAGGTCTAGCTTAACTCCCTCTAATTAAGATTAGAGCACTCTATTATATACTAAGGGACCCCTAGGATAGTATTATATCTATTGCTATTACTAATCCTAAAGTTATGTAAAGCTATCTATTAAATACCTATACTATTGGTTATTTAGGTTACCAACTTCTATATATTATAATTAGGTCCCTTAGATATCTATATTCCCCTAATAGGTTCTAAATTATTAGCTTCTAGTTAGGTATTAATTATAATCCTCTAGTTTATAATATTCTTATCTACTCTATGATTAATAAGTATAATATTAGCCTTCTAGCTACTTATAACTTAGACCTATAATATTAGTTTAATATAATATAGCTAGTCGCTACCTTATTAAACTATATATATTACGACCTAGTCCTCCTCTAGTTATTTATTAGGTTAGGGTTTCTCTTTATAGCAGGGGTAGCTATACTTCTTATAGTATAGGTACCTTAGCGTAATATAGCTTTTTTTCTTATAACTATAATAAATAATCTCCTTCTTAATATCCTAGTCCTTAGTATCCTCCTAGTAAGTCTTAGTATTACTATAGTCTAAGTAAGTTTACCCTTTTAAAGCCTTAGTTATTCCCTTTGGATTAATAGGTTAGCCCTCTAGTTATTATTCCTTATTATTAGTCCCCTAGTCCCTTACTAGTGCCCTATATATCTAGATATTAACTATAAGTTTAGTATTTCTAGCCTTAGTATTAAGGTTAAGCTGCGATTTTAATAACCTATTTACTATAATATAATATTAGAGCTTAGGGTCTAGCCTAGCTACTATATTAGCTACCTAGATCTCCTCTAGTTATTAGTAAGGGCTCTCTACCTTAATCCTTTCGTAGTAATTAATAAAGCTCTAGTATAACTATCCTAGTCGCTAGTAGGCTTATTTAAGCTAGGTTTATATACTAAGGGTGGCCTCTGGCTACTGCATAGTGATTTTACCTACTTAAGTATAATAGACCTTCTAACTCCGCGCCTCCTAATAATATATAGCCTTCGGTCACGTAATTATAACTTTCCTAACTATAGCTGCACTTATACGTACCCATAGCCTCACGATCTTTAACTTTATATTAATAATAACGTGGTATTTAATTATTTAATAGACTATAAAACTATCGACTTTTCCTCTCGCGTATTACCCGCGCTACTATTAAATACCGCCTCTATTACCGCTTTATCCGCTAGTCCTCTTATTCGATCGGGTTAGCTAACGCCTTCGTAGCTATACTATTATTAGCAACGCTCTCTCTATATTAAAGTAGTTAGCATAAGCTATACTTACTAATATTTAAGCCATAATAGGCCTCGGCTACTTAGGCTACCTCTACCTTAGTAATATAGAGGACTTGCTCGAAGAAGGGCTACTCTATAGGGTATATAATAACCTACTAAACCTCTACTACTAAGTTTATTTACTTAGCTCTAATACTATTACGCTTTATAAAGTCCCCTATAGGGGTATTAAAGTAAGCCCTCTTAAGGGCTATATAAATAATATACTCTCTATATATAGCGGAGTAGTTAATAAAAGAGCAGGTTTTATTAATTATATTAAAGCTAAACTCTCTAGTAACCCCCTCTATATTATTTATATTAAAAGGTATACCTCGCCTAGGCTTAGTATATTTATATATAAGGTCTAGTACTAATATAGTTAAGGGATAAGGATAAGGAAGAGGGAGAGGTATAAAGCCCTGCTCGTAGTAGTAGAGCTTCTTATACTTCTAGCTATAAGAACCTCTTAGGAAAGACCTCTTTAGTTAAGGAGTTACCTCTTATATAGTAGCGTTTACCTTACTAAAAGGTCGACTTTTTAAGTTAAGGAGTTATCTTATATAGTAGCTTTCGTAGCACCTTATTAGAAGGTTTAGCAAGGGCGTTACTATAAGAGCCTTAGTAGCCCGTTTAGCTCCGATATAATTAGCCCTAGTATAGCGCGTATCTAACTTTATACGAGGGTTTGCTTATAAGTAGTAGGAATATATAGGGTTCTTATATTATTTTCCTTAACTAGTAGAGGGTATAGGTTAAAATACCTATATAGTATTTCCCGAATTATACTTATAAACTAGGTGAATTTATTATAGTCTTTTTACAAAGGGGCTGCGGCGTAATTCCGAACTCAATATACTAAGGGTCCTAGACCCTATATTAGTTATACTATTAGCTAACTAATCCTTTATTACCGCCTAGGTAATATCCTTCGCCTTATTACTATAATTAATAGAAAGGTATAAGGTCTATTACTTTACTACTAATCCCTCTAGGTACTTAGTAGTAAATAGTACCCTTTCGAGGTCTAATATAATCTTATTTATCTTAAATTATATATTAAGATTAAATATAAATTAATTAAAGTTAGTTTAGGTACCCCCTTTATACTTAAGTATTAAGAGATATTTCCCTTATAGCTCTAATTAGTACTTCTTTAATTTATTACTAATAACTACCTAATAGGTAGTAGAGTTACTTACTAGTATTAATAGTTAGCTAGCCCTTAAGGCCTTAAGATATTCCTATTTATACTTTAGTTAACCCTTCTTTTCTTCCTCTTTAATAAGTTAATCTAATTTCACCTCTATTAATTAATTACTTAGTTCTCTATTAATACTTTTATTACTATTCTACTTAGTAAGTATCTTATCCTAGGTTTAGCTATTTAGCTACTTATATCTAATAGGGGATCTTAATAATAATATTATATTTATCTCTTTAATAAACCTATAGGTAGGTATTATATTATTATATATTATATTACTCTAATAATTTATATCTCTATTAATATAAGTAAGGGAGAAGAATATATTATAAACTAATATAATATAGAGTAATAGAGTTAGTATAATTAGGTATAGGTAAGGTTAAATATTCTTCTCTAGCCCTCTAGTTTACTAAGTAAGAGCTAGAGGGCTTATCTAATAGTTACCTAGTACCTCCCTATATCTCCTAACTCCTATAGACTTCCCTACTTAGCCTGCTAAGCCCTTTTCCCTGCGATATTATCCTGGCTCGTGATATGCCTTGATAATTCAGCAGGAGCCGAAGTGGCTTGGCTAGAAAGCGCTATTAGCGGATGAAGAGTGATTAGGTAATGTATTTACCCTGGCCACTAGGAGTAGTATGCTAGAGGGGGCTGTTGGCGCATGGTCGAGTAAATAGTGAAATAAGTATTAGAACTTTGCCTGTGGGACTAGGCTGAATACTTATCAGCGTTAAAGGATGTTCCAAGCTGGAGATTACTAATAGTACTTAACTGCTCTAATAACTTAAATATATTGATACTATTCCTTAGCTGCATGGCATTCTACCCTTATCTTGTGACGATAGCGTGACTAAAGCTCGACGCCATGATCTGGCTTAGCGTCGAAAGGAAGTTGAAGTTGAAGGCGAGTGTTGCTACTTTACTTCCAAGCCCCAAGCCTTCTTATGAGACAAAGGTTGATCTTGACATACCGCTTCCGATAAGACAACCCCTCCTTGCCGCTAATAATTTCCTCTTGATTAGATGCGAGGACTCGGAGCAGACGGGCCACAAGTTGACCGCCAACTTGCTTAGTATACTCTTCTTAGTGAATCAAGAATTATCGCAGATGGTCAGTAACTTTGAGTGTTCTGAAGATGGCTCCGGCAAAGTCTTTGGGTGCTCTCAAACGGGACACATACGATTTCGGAATTTCCAAACTTTTCAATGGCGGCTAATTCATTCTCAACGATGACAAGGAGGCCGTCCGTGTTACTATTACCTGCATCCGCAAAAACATTCAGATGAAGGTCGCCAAGGACGTTTTAAGATTTGCTCAGGTGTATTTCATTGTTGGCCAGAGTTCCTACGTCCTCTCTCGCGAACATGGCCGATATGCCAATTTCCATCAGTGGATGAGGCTCAAGGACGCCGAGTGGTACTGCTCTTATATCTGATGATTCGTGACCGCGTTCCCAATATGTTGGAAGTGACTCGGATATCTATGAGAAGAGGTCATCATGTGAATTAGGGGATCGCGATGCTTACTAACGCGCTTTCATCGACTGCGCAGTCGGTGGGGGCGACGGCAAAGATGATGTAGATTTAAGAAGTCTGGTTTCGGGCCAAGTTCCTAAGTGTTATTTCAACTTCGGTTCCTAGCTGTTATCCTTAAGCCAGGACGCGGCTGTTAAGATCCCTTCAACATACGAAGATGCAGGCCCACAACTATACCGATCTCTGTATCTGGTCGGCCAGGGCTATATCGGTCCTTCTTGTGTCACCTCTTCGGTGTTAATCCTTTTAGGGCGAGAGCTTCGATCACATTACTCCGCATGCAAATGCACTACTGAAGTGTTGGGCTGTATATCTGAAAGCGCCAATCTTACTTGATCATTCACTATTATCGATTTTAACGCTGAACTGTTACGTCGTAGTCGTAAGAAACTAACTTGATAAGAGGCCGATCAGAATGCCCAGACAAAGTCGAGGGAGTTGGCTGATAGCCCCACCCCCACAGTCGCGCTGCAGGCTCGAGGTTTCTTTTCGTGGAGGGCAGACTCTCTGCCGTCAAAGCCGTTATCCGCTTTGTAATGTGTTTTTCGAACCGATCATTCAATTGCGTCAAATCCAATGATGTGTCCAGGTTTCCATTAGCTCACATGACGTCATGTATCTAGGGACACGACCTTTTCCCCGCAAATAAAGTGACGCGCAGAGGAAATCGAAACCAACTCCGACATCACAACTCACACCTGAGTAACACGAACAATCATCTTGGCATTTTGGCATTTCACATCAGCCGAAATAAACAACCATGGCGCCTTCAATCTGCACCAAAACTTTCAAGCTCAACAACGGCGAGTCTCGGCTTTATCGCCAAGTAAACAGTATGTTGACTCAAAATTCGCAGGAATCGAATTCCCGGCAGTTGGTCTCGGCACCTGGCAAGGTATGTAAGCACGACGCTGGGAACCTTTCCATTTCTCACGTCTCCTAGGCAGGATAGGAACGCAGGATGAGAAGGCTTTGGAAGAATCAATCATCCATGCCTTGAAAGTTGGCTACCGCATGATTGATACCGCCCAGATCTACGGTGTTGAGGAGGTTGTGGGCAGGGCCATCCGCAATAGCGGTGTGCCGCGATCCGACATCATTGTCGTTACCAAGTTTTGGGGCGAGTGGCACCACGACCCGGCTGCTGCTCTGAAGATCTCGTTAGACACCCTCGGCCTTGACTACATTGACGTTTTTCTCATGCACTGGCCCTGGGCCACCACGCCGGCCCCCGAGAAGAAGCCTGTCAAGAAGCACGAGTCTCCGACCATCGTAGAGACCTGGAAGAAGATGGAGGCGCTAGTTGGAGACAAGTGCAGGGCCATTGGAGTCAGCAACTTCATGCCCAAGGTGATGGACGAGCTGCTTGCCGAGGCCAAGATTGTACCTGCTGTCAACCAGGTTGAGTTACACGCCTTCAACCCGAACTTGAACCTGGTGCCCTACTGCCAGAAGAAGGGTATCCATGTCACTGGCTGGAGGTAAGATCTACGACCACATAGGCCTTTCGGAATACGCTAATCTATGTAGTACATTGGGCGGTTCCCGAGAGACGAAGAATGAGATTCTTAGCCATGGGCTCTTCACCAGCATTGCTAAGGCGCACGGCTGCTCTCCTGGTGTCGTTTCGCTGTCTTGGGCTGTCCAACGAGGCACGACAATCATCCCCAAGAGCGCAAACAAATCTCGCATCGAAGAGAATATCCGTTTAGTCACCCTCTCGGATGAGGAGATGAACAAGATCAACGAAGCTCACAAGACCATCAGAAAGGAGAGGTTCTCCGATGGTATTGACAAGCAGGGGTGGAGCAATGTCGATATGGGCTTCGAAGATGAGAATGGCAACTGGTTGGCCTAAGCAAAAGACTATGTTGAGGATAGCACGTTGGCTTGGAACCCTAAAACACGGAGCAAAAAGAAACAATTTTGAAATTCATTCAGATAAGAATTATTCCATCGTACACAGATGAAATCTGACTGTCTGATTCTTCGTTGTAATGACACCTACTTTGTTCAGTCGACCCCTTCTCGCCGCTCGGTGAACTTGAAGAATCATAAACGCATGGTACGCGACTGAGTCACCAAACAATTACTTAAATTGGTATTCGAATTATATGTCCAGACCTCCATGAGTCGTCTTGTGATAATATCAAGACAGACATACTTGTCTTCCGTCAGTCCCTTCGGCGTAGCAGGCCCCTACATCTCAGGCGTCTCACCGAGCCATCGCGTCTTTTGCAGGTTTGAGATCGAGGGTTTTGGCAACAACAGGTTGAACAGCACATTTGCCGGTCAAGACGTCGTAAATCCGGTCCCAGAACTGATTGAAGCCGTTCATCATTCCGCCCACTTTGGTGAGCTTCTTCTCGAGCTCGCGGTCAACAGCCAGGTTATTATGATCCAAGTCAATTTGATATCAGTTCCCATCTGTGCCTTCTCGTGCAATCTTGGATCATTAACTGCGAATCCCCACGGACCCAAAGAAGGCTGATTCCTAATGTAGATGAACGCAAAACCTTTTGCAATGACACTCTTGACTCCGACACCTGGTGTTTGATTGGTCAGCATCCAGATTAGAAGCTAAGTCAAAGCCACTGCAGGCTTCTGCAGCTGCGACGTGCATGAAGGCTTGGTAAAATGTGGAAGTAAGCTTGGGATGAGATCTTACTAAGAAGAGACTGCACAGACTCTTGGCGACTGGATCCGCATCCGCCGGGAATGAAGACTTGATGTCATTGCGCACCTGCGCATGTCAGGCAGATACGACGTTATTACCTCCTTCCACCCGGTGACATTCCTCAATTATTCTAGGATAAAGTCTTATATATTGACGTTTTGGCCTAAACTTCACGAGCTGTTCTCGACCATCTGTTCGAAGATTACAGTTCGACTCCCTGGTTCTCAATACTATCATGACTATTACGCAACCATACTCATGGTTTCTGTTTCTGTTGATCCATGGAAATTCTTGCCGCTGTTTCGTACGTTACAAACTCCACCTGCTGACCCCAGCTTTTAATCCAAACGATCATGTTTTCGATAGTTCCAATAATGTGCGCCATTCCTGAAGTATCAGGATGGAAAATCATTGGGAATACGAAATCTCCAGGCCCGTCACCATCCGGACCATGATTCCAGAGCCAACTGAATCGGTCTTGCCACATCTTATAGATAGATTGTGACGACACATATCCATGGGAGTTTTCCACATTTGGCAGATACTGTAGAGGTGTCATGTCTTCCATGTACCAGTTCGCAGGGATCTCAACCACACTGGATGGCTGCGGAGAGGCACATGGACGCATCCAACTAGATGCAGGCTGCTCGTAATCAACTGGCACTGGTATGGGCCCTTTTTCCAGTTTGTAAATCTGAGAGTCGTATCCACTGAGGGAAGAATCATAGAGAAAGCCCTTTTTCTCCAGCAGGTCAGCTGTTTCCGGTCGGAATCGGTACAAAGGGGCTCGGTACCCAATCGGTCGTTTCCCTGTTAATGACTCTGCAAGAGTAATACACTTGTCGATAATGTCCTCCTCTTGCTGCGCACTGAGTCGCGTGTTGTCTTCATGACAGTACCCATGCAGCGCTATCTCTGCCCCGGAATCCACGATGGATTTTGACTCGGCTGGGAAGGTCTCCATGGAGTGTCCTGGAATGAACCAGGTCATCTTATCGGCCACGCCGTGACGCTTAAAGAGACGGATTAGTCGGCCAACTCCCATGCGTCCGGCAAAGGAACCCGAGGAATAGTCCGCAAGGCAGTTACGGGGATGATATCCCGTGCCCAGCCACCCGGAGACTGCGTCGAAATCGACTGATAGCAGAATTCGCACGCGACGAGGAACTGCGGACATTCCTCGAGGAATTCGTGCTATGGATGGGGTGGCTTTCAGCATGTTTACGACGGCGCCGAGCGATTCCAACGACTCGGGCTTATCGTCCTCGGGCGCAATCCGGACTCGAAGGCCGCCAATCTCGATTACTTCGCCGAATGGTTAGCCACCAGCATGAGACGGAATAGCCAGACAGTTATTTCACTTTCATCCATTCTGGTTTGTAACTCTTTGCAATAATCTGCTCTGGTACATATAGGCCACACGAGGGGGAGTAGCTGGTCAAGTTCGTGGCTGGCTGTTGTTGTGGCAGTCTTGGCCTTCAGAGAGGAATTTCAAGTATTCACAAAATGTGAATGAAATAAGAGTTTTCCAGTAAGTCAGCAAGAAACAGATACTCCGATACTCCGCCTTGCTGATGTCAGAACAAGGTGATGATAGTTGGGACGACTAACAAACCGTCTGTAGCTGATCGAGAGGGGTAATCGGACTGCGCGAGAGGAAGAAACGCGGAGAGAAAGTTTGCGTGGTTTCTTATTCGTTGCATATACAGCTAAGTAGCCGAGGGGTCTCTCCAGATCAAAGTTCATTGGCGGTCAGAGCGGAATCTGCGACAGTCCCGAAAACAGGGCCCAGACTTTGATATTTCGAATCCTCTCAATTGACGACGACATCTTACCTGTGTGATTGGGATTGGCTGTCTGTTTTCAATTCCCCCAGCAATCTCCCCATCATTAGCCTCCACTCTGGAATAACCACCGAACGCTCAACCCTATCGCCAACTGCCACCACATACTTCAGCATGTCAAAAGTATTTTCGGTTGAGAAAGCTCGAGAAAAGTTTCCGGCCTTGGGAAAGGACCAGATATTTGCCGATAATGCAGGTGGCAGTCAAGTTCCGAAAAGTGTCGCTGATAGGTGCGTAATTTCTCTTACAAATGAATCTTTGTGCTTCAATGCTAACTCCGCCATGAAGCATCTCGAAGTATCTCATCAACAATAATGTTCAGCTGGGTGCAAGCTATACAACGTCTCGCAAGTCAACCGCAACATTCGACGAAGCGTACCAGGCCGCTGCGAGATACGTCAACGCAAATATTGACGAGATTGGTAAATTCTGAAAGACAGTAGCGTTGGCATCTAATGACATTTAACTCACGAATGCCATCCTAGTTATTGGTGCTTCTACCACGCAAGTCTTTCGAAACCTTGCCGCGTCAATCAACTTTGAGGCTGGTGACGAAATGATTATTTCCGAAATCGATCATGAATCGAACATCGATCCGTGGCTTCACTGTGCTGCAACCTGTGGAGTAGCTATCAAATGGTGGGCGCCAGTTGATCGCTCAAACCCAAAGCTTGACATCAAGACGCTCAGAAATCTTTTGACGGATAAAACGCGCTTGGTAGCATGCACACATGCTAGCAATATTCTAGGAAGCATACACGATATCAAGGCCATTGCCGACGCTGTCCACGAAATGCCCCGGGCTCTTCTATGTGTGGATGGGGTTGCTTATGCGCCGCACCGCGCTATTGACGTCAAAGAGATTGGCGCCGACTTTTACGCCTTCTCGTGGTATAAGGTGCGTGAACGCTCTTCACTAAGTTACTGAGGGATTTCTGGGCTGATTCGCTCTATGTCACAGGTGTACGGTCCTCACATCTCTCTTTTATACGGGTCACGCAAAGCGCAGCAGCATCTGAAATCTCTCGGTCACTACTTCAACCCCTCAGAAAGCTTGATGGACAAGCTAGAATTAGCTGCGGCTAGCTACGAATTGACACAGTCCATCGTGCCGCTTGTTTCTTATTTCGGGGAGAACCCGAAGCAAACCTGGGCAGAAATCACTAAACACGAGGAAGCTCTTCAAAAGCGTCTAATAGAGTATCTAATTTCACGACCCGACGTCTCGATTCACGGTGAGACTTCATTCGCGGCATCGGTTCGGTTGCCAACTGTGAGTTTCACAGTGAAAGGACGGTCTTCGCAGAGCATAGTGGAGTCCGTGGAAGCGCAGTCTAACGTTGGCATCCGGTGGGGTCATTTCTTTTCCAAAAGATTAGCAGAGAAGACACTTGGTCTTGGTGACGATGGCGTCGTCCGTATCAGCCTCGTTCATTACAATACACGTGAGTCGATTCCCACCTGGAACTCGCCAAGGGTTCCTAAGAACTAGGTAAAACTAACAATACCAGTCGACGAAGTAGAGGTGATTGTCAGAGTCCTGGATAAGGTTCTGGGGCCAATGTAAGGCAGTCGTAGAGGCTACGGGGGGCAATCTGGTTCGGCAAGGATGAGACCCTTTGCACAAGACGTCAGCAAGCCACGCATCAACATTGAGAGTTTCTCTTCGCCATTCATTCATTAGGACACATGGTACTTCGGTAGGTACCTACGCCCTCGGCCACGACATAAGTCGTATTTTCCACGAATCTCTTGTGAGTTCCATGCTGGTTCGAGGCCATTGCTCGCTATATCTCACTTTTCTTCACCCGCATTTTATCTGAAAGCCTGTTAATTATCGTCTTGGCTACCGGCACTGAAGTAGCTCTACCCCTCTACCCGGGCTTAAACGTGTAAGAGCCCCAGTCTTTGGGTCGCGCGGCCGAGACCTTCAGTGCCCATTTACGATATCTTCAGCTGAACGTGACTTTTCTTCTGCAACCACTAACCCAAGAGCGAAACGAACTCCGATAACATTGAATTCTTCCACGACTGCTATCGCAATGTAAGCCGTGAGGTTCCCTGGGTGATGGAAAACGTAGAGTTGTTCAGAAAGGCTGAGAGTCGGAGTGAATGACCCTTAGTAAGCAAAGAGGCCACGCCCACAAGACGGCTCGATGTATTCGACGTGCGCTTGAAGGACTGTCGTAGAAGTTTTGTCTACAGGCAATCAAGATGGCAGTGACCGCGGAGAAGCTGACGAGGTAAAGCAGGATGGCTACCTTGCTGAGTATTTGAGGTTAATAGGAGCCGTTCACTGAGTATTTTGTCTCGGTACCTACTGCAATACTCAGAACCATGCCGATGAAGAGTGCGCTTTGCACGGTTATGAAATAGATGATGGTGAGCTTGGTTTTTTCTCTCTAGCTGAGCCGGTGCTTTTGTTGGCAAGTGAGTGAAGATTTCTGGCATGTTTCTTCGGACGCATAGAAACCGCACAACTTCGAGACGATCCCGAGAGTTTCTAGAAACCATAGCGATATAGAAATACCACTCAAGATGAGCGCTGCTTGAAATAAGCCAGTTGAAGGATTTCCGTATGTCGCCGCCTCCAGGATGGAGCCAAGGAAACGAATGAGACCAGAGATAAATAAGTAGATCCAGCCCTAAGAGAGCTCGAAGCCTACTCTGATGCGAACAAAAGCAGCAAAGATATGACATGGACCGTAAACAAGATATTTCTGCTACGGAGAAAGCTCCTCTGCCATCAAGAGAACGACTCTTGGTATTATCGCTTTTGCTTCCACATTAGTTGGGTTGCTGTTGCAAACGAACTGTAGATTATTAGCGACCAGCATTTAGTAATAGTAAATGTTGAGAAACGTCCTATAGGGCCACATTTATAGTTACTAAAGAGCTTAATCTATTATAACGAGAGTAGCTATAACGTGGTTGCTTATAACCATAGTTAGAGGAATAACTCCGGAATAAGGTTACTCCGGAGCTAATATTAGTTATATACTACGCTAGGAATAGGCGATACTAAAGGTATTATAATATATCCCCTTAAACGTAGCTATAGCTAGAAAAGCGCCTAACTACGTAGTATCCCTTAAAATACTTAAATATAAAGTAGTATATTAATTCATAACCTATTAATAAGCCTATTAATAAAAGAGATAATAAAGTAAAGTTATTTATATTAGGTATAGGTAAAGTATAAATAGTTACGGTTTTCTACCTTTATAACTATTACTATTATTATTATAATAGCCTTTATTTACTAACTCTTACTAATAGTAGTAGAATCTATTATCTCTTATTAGCTTAGGTAGGGTAGCTATTATTATATTACTTCTAAATAAAATAACCTAGCTACCCTCCTACCTTCTTAATTCTTCTCTATATATAATATAATAACTATATATATACCTAATATTAGTCCTAATAATAACCTTATTATACGCGCGCACGTATACTTATAATATATAACGATCTTAAAGCTATTATAATATACTAATATATTTATAAATACCTCTTAAAAAGAAGATTAGTTAAGCTATAGCTCTTAAGAAGGCGCGCGCTACTAAAAGTAAGAGTAAAGCTAGGGGTAGAGGGGCGCGCCCTCCTCCCCTAGAGAGTAATAATAAGGTTATATATATATTATTCCTTCCTATTATTAATA